>QLON01003889.1:0-71173 GCA_003313675.1 Termitomyces heimii
CTGTATCTCCTTTGCTATTTACTTAACTTAATTGCATTTACGATCTTTCACTCACCTCTATAGTTTTTTCCAGTTCGGGACATTGTTAACCTTTGATGATAATACCCTACTTCCTTTACATTTTCTATCCTTAGGCTTGCAGAATGGATATTGTTGACGTGAAGCGCAAGATTCCATCTAACTTCTTCTTTCGATCTGTCACACGCGAGGCTTTCCCACAGTGACTTGGGGTGCTTCTGTTGGCTTTGACATTCAGCAATCATTTGCACTCAAATTCCTCATTTTCTCTCCACTGCCCTTGGAATTCCTCATGACTTCGTAAGTGTCGTATGCTCTCAGCTCGATTATGGTTGAAGGGCCTTCAGTACCGATGACGCCACGGCTACCGACGCACCAGGTACAGAGATCACAGTTGAGACCGCCATTGAACACGCAAAGCGCGCTTTTGCCCTCAAAAAGTATGAACAAGCAATTGAGCACTATGCCACTGCCCTTGAGTTGATGTAAGTCGCGTGTACTCTGCGACCTACCGTTGTTGTCGCGATAAAGCGTCTGAACGCGTCGTTTGAACCTCAGGACCAAAGAAGTCGGTGAAGATAGCCCAGAAACGGCGGACCTATATTTCTTATATGGAAAAGCTTTGTTGGAGAATGCAATATCGCAGAGTTCTGTTCTGGGAAAGGAGCAGGGTGAGGACAGCCACGAGGAAGAAGCTGGTGCGTGTCATTGCTAGTCCTGCTTCTCTGATAATATATCTCTTGTAGTCCCTGTCGGCATGAATGGAAAAGGGCCTATCTTATCGTTCTCCGGTGATGCGGAGGAAGTAGACGAAGAGGACGACCACGCTGTCGATCTCTTTGCACAAGCCGAAAAGACCATTGCTGAAGCCGAAAAGACAGAGGAAAGCGAGGATGAAGACGGTGAGGATGCTGAACCTGAAGATGATTTCAATGCTGCTTGGGAAGTTCTTGACCTTGCTCGAGCGATTTACGACAAAGTTAAAGACCAGGAAGACGACGATGAGGTAAAACTCAAACTCGCAGACACCTACATTGCTTTAGGAGACGTATCTCTAGAAACAGGTTTGTTGTCGTGCGTTGCGTCCTCTTAAATCGTTCTCATTCTATTACAGAGAAGTTTGATCAGGCTATCACGGACTACCAAGCGGGTCTTGAGCTCAAAACACGGTTACTTCCCATAACGTCGCGTCAGATAGCAGAGGCGCACTACAAGCTTAGCATGGTGCTTGACCTTACTCCAGGACGCTTGTCCGATGCGATCACTCAGGCTGAAAAGGCTTTAGAGAGTGTCGAAAGCCGCCTAGCTGAGCTTCGCGATGGATTATCTGGTCAGCTACCTCCTCTGCCACACGAAGAGGAACCAAGCACGAAAGGCAAGGGTAAATCAACTGGTTTCCGACTCGTGAAAGACGAGTTGGTGCAAAACATGTCGAAGTCGCAAACTGAGGCCGAATTCAAGGAATTATCTGAACTCAGAGAGGATTTGGCATTGAAGGTCAGACCATCTCATCATTACCAGACACCAGCCCACAACTCGTACAGATCGAGGAATTAAAGATGGCACCAAAAAACTCCGCTGACAGGACTACATCAACACCTGCTATGGCGGAGCAGGCACTAGATAAAGAACTAAACGCCGGGTCGTCAGCTGCCTCCGGCACGGTCTCTGGTGTCATCAATGACTTAACATCTATTGTGAAGAAGAAAAAACCCACAGAAAAAAGGAAAGCGGACGCGGACGCGGAATCATCCAGTATAGAGAAAAAGGCTCGCATTGACACACCAGAAGCTTGATTCTTATATGTCTCTTATAATGTTTGGTATCTATTTAACTAGACTACTCAACATATTTTTAGTGAGCTACTGACAGAGTTGTCATACAATCAATCATCCGAGATTACGAGTCGTTCTCAATGCATCATCCGCAGTGGAGCACAATACATTCCCTTTCCCAAAGTACTCGTAAAGTAAACTTGGAAAGTAAATGTTACACATCTCGCAGATGAGCCCTAAGGTGTTTTCTACTTGAAGATGAGTGAATACATCCTCACGTAGCCCTAGATATTAGTCCAGTAGCCATCCGTGATTGTATGACGGCTTAAAACACATTTAACTTGCATCTGCGCTACATAATCGGAATTTGTGAGAAGAAATTTTCATAAGAACCATTTACACCCTTTGAATTACGAGTTTGTAGGTGGCACCTTCATCCATCTTAAGCCGAGTAGAAGAGTAGTACTGGGTAAGGACACAGATGATTTAGAGCTCTCGTCTCAAAATATCGTCTGGAAGCCACATCGAATGATAGAACCATTCAGTAGGTCACTGCATGAAACAACCAAGGATCCGTACTACATACATACAGCCACGCAGCAAGTACTATGTATCTTTGCATAGAGAGGTTGAATACTGCCTTTGAGGAAAACGAGGACCTTTGAAAGTTCAAGACACCATTGATTGTCATCGAGAGTGGTTCCAACAATCAGATCGGTTACTAGACGTCAGACAGAGTAAAATATAGACATCGTCAGCTATCCTGAAGCAGCGCCACTGCAAGTCACTCCGAGTGTACCATCCACGGCTGAGCACAATACGTTGGTCTTTCCTGACGGAGCTCTAACAGTGAAACCGGAAATATGGATGTTACAAGTTCCTAAAGAAGGGCAATTCAAATTGGCGACAACAGGGTCGAATTTCGAGGACCTAGGCACCATGAATGAGTTCGCTAGGTTCTTCTCAAAGCAAATCTCTCACGTAGTGCCCGAAATATTAGTCCAGTAGACATCCGTAACTGTGTGGCTACTTGCCACACACGTAGAGGTAGAACCATAGCAGCTCTGAATCTGGGCAGCATAATCACAGTTCTTTACGACAATGTTGTTGTAAGTTACGTTCCGGACAGTGGCAACACCATGGCCCGACGTTCCATCGTACAATTTGATTCCAGTAGCTTTCGCTGAGTCAATCATGGTCGCACGGTCAACGTAAATATTCTGAACCTGACAAGCCGTCTATCAAAATAAGAACGTTCGGGTAGCATGCTCCCACTCACTATGTCATTACTACCTTTTGCAAGAGAACCTACACTCAGACCATGCGAACCAGTACAAGTAATGTCTGTGACAGTAACGTAATTTGCGTTTGGCTTAAAAGCAACGCAGTCGTCCTGATTAGTAACGGTAACGTTTGAGATTGTCACAAAGGAAGCGCCAACGTCAAAACCGTCCGTGTTCTTAGGTGTGGCATTGTCATATATTTCAGCATTCAACCTGAGTCCTCGATATATGACATTCGTCGCACCACCAGTCACAGAATGAAAGACGTTTGGAGCGCTGAGGGAATCGATTCATACTCTGTACGTTGTGAAATAAATATACTGACTTCTTAAAATATAAGTTCTCAACGATAATGTTGGACCCCCCAGTAATATACATCAGTGTCGGCCGAGCGTATGAGCTATCTGCAGCGAATGCTAGAATTGGTTTGATAAGGGCATACCTACATCAAAGGAAGATACTGACCGATCCAGAACGGGACGCCGTTTCCGTCAACAACACCGCTTCCAGTCTTGGAGTGTATCGTTGCACCCTTGATATTCGTTAAGAGTATCACGGCACGAACTCCATTCCAGAATGCAGTATCGGATGAAAGTTTGAGAGTACCTTCAATCTGGACCTCACAATTTATACATCCAGTGAAATCAAGAGTCGTCCGTATCTGATAGGTGTATCCAGCAGGAATGACTATGACACCGCCATTCCCGCAAGATTGAATGGCTGCCTCAATAGCTGGAACATCGTCAACAGATACACTTTGTGCGGAAGCGACTATGCAGGTCGCGCGTTTTTCCAGAGGATTTCCGAGAGCGAGTGAGACTGATGTCGCTAGAGCCAAAAACACAGCAAAGTATAGTTTTATCATGACTGGAATATTGATTGACCATAGTGAACTTCTTAAAGACATTCCAACAGTAACATCAGTGAGGAAGGGCCGACGGTCCGTGATACTGCGCTAGTGAATGCTCATAATGTATTCAGAACAGCGAGACATGGAAGACATCGTTCAAAAGAAATAGAAGCTCGTAACGCATAAGACCCTGGACACATGACATAGTATGCCATTGTGAAATTGTCTTCACGTGAAACGCGGCCCGTTCAATTGGATTACATAGTCGAATTTACCATTGGACATTTATCTACGAGCTAAATAATTCGCAACTATCCGACACGTCGAGAACACTCTGATTTCAAGCCCAGTTTATCCGCAACTCAACTCGTGACCATCTCCAAGATCCTTCAGGACCCGCTCGCGCCGCATCGTCCTTTGGAATTTAAAAATGCCGCTGAAATGCATCATTAGGGGCAAAACTAACGATGTACCTACTTCATCTGGCTTCTCTGTTCTTGTGCATGTCTGCTGTTCTGGCTCTTACGACACCTCCCAATGGTGCTAAGATAGTTCGTCAAACAGGCACTCAGGCTGGAGAATATAGGTTTTGTGTTGCACACTGTTCTTTTAAATTCTATCTCACAGATTCGCGCGCCAGCACTGTCAGCGCAGCTGTAGCTTCGCTCAGCGGCACCGCTGCGGCCGTTATATTCATCTATCCCGGCACATACGTTGAACAGGTCACTGTTACATACGGTGGTACATCTGGATAATGCATCATGGTTTCTCTCGCTCACTTCACATACTTGAGGTCCTTTGACAATGTACGGGTACTCTACTAGGTAAATGTATTCTTGCAGCATTCCACTGTTTCGCTTCATCCACATGGATTCTAGTGGAGGAAATTGGAAAGCCAATACAGTGACAATCGCTTACAATCTTAACGCACGAGATAACGGCGGCAATGACCCCTCGTCTACCTTCCGTGCTCATAGCAACAATTTTAAGATGTACAACGTGAACATAAAGAATACGTACGGACCAGGCGTGCAAGCCACCGCTTTGGCTGCCAGGGGTACCAAGCAAGGGTACTATGGTTGCGCTTTCTACGGATACCAGGTCAGCCTTCTACACCTTATTTGTTGCGTTCTTTCTGTTATGGCGATGTAGGACACTCTTCTTGCGGACGCTGATGGCCCTCAATATTACAGCAACTGCTACATTGAGGGCGCAGTTGACTATATCTACGGCGCGGCATCAGCATGGTTCGGCGAGTGTACTCTGGCCTCCGTTGGCGGTGGTGCCATTACCGCCAACTCGAGGGAGGTAGCTACCGACACTAGCTACTACGTCATTGACAGCTCGACTATCACAAGTAATACCTCCACGGATTTGACTCAAAAGGTCTATCTTGGCCGTCCCTGGAGAGTGCTTGCCAGAGTCGTTTTCCAGAGATCAGTCTTGCCTAATATCATCAATGCGGCAGGATGGACAACTATGGCTGCTGGTGCTACACCGCAAGTGATCTCGTAAAGTTCAAGAACTACGGCTGACATCACATCGCAACAGTGTATTCCAAGAGTACAGTAACACTGGCGCTGGATCGGACACTTCAAAGCGAATGTACGAGACACCTCTCAACGTTTTAATTACGCATGCACAAGTCCTAGGATCCGACTATGCTACCTGGATTGATGAAAGTTTTTAACTGTGATTGCCTCGCTGTTAAACAGCTTCCAACTTGTTTCAAGCACAAAGGTCTTGAAATATTGGTTTTATTGTGTATATCCTTTGTGTGAATGGCATTTGCATCATTATATCTATTCTCACGGAGGATCGACGCATGATAACGTGACATTCGCGGCACGAACTTTTTGTACTTCGCCATTTGTCTATCCCACTTATTGTGTTCGCTGTCAAGTCTACTGCCTAGTAAACTTGTAGGATCAAATACGAGTCCTACGTAGCACAATAAAAACGTGGCCTGTATCGATTGACTTTGTCAAATTATCTTTTACCACGCCGCATTATAACAAGCATGCTATTATATCGCGGATAATAAGGCCTTTTTCGTGTTGTACTTGAGCCGTTAAAGAGGATGTGTCGTTGCCGTGGATTTCTGCCAGATTCGATTGTCGTAAATGTACAACGAAGAAGATTCCCGCTCTGGTCCCCAGGATTACCTCCAAGAAGCATATACCGGCCAGTCAGCCTTCTTCACTGCTGGGCATCTACCCCGTCAGTCTTGTGGTCGACTGGCAGCTTTGAATTTTGCTCGACTTGCGCTGGAAAAGCATCGTCATATAGAGGGAGATGAACTGATTTACTGGTTATTGACGCCTGATGCAGTAAGAGTGAGCCATTTGCACTATTCCGGTTGCTTCGCTTCATCTTTAACTGCAGGCAACAAAATCAATTTGCGAACGTTGGTCACCTGCAGCGGATGCCCTCTCGTCAAGAGAAATCATCCAAACACCTTTTTTCCGACAATTCACAATCAGATCGGAAGCTAGGTTTTTCATCTACGATGACAACACGAACTACCAGTACCTGAAGAGATCCCTCGACACGTGAGTTGACTCAATCTACCCCGGTATTTAGCATAACAATTCCAACAGGTATATGGGAAATGTTTCATTAGCGGCTGCTATAATTGACACTGGTAGAGATTGCTTGAGCTGCTTGAGATTCCAATATCACAATCTTCTTGGGCAAATGTTCTTGACTTTTAACTCTGGATTTACTGAAACTGGACTTGTTGAGATTTATCTGAGCAATTCCTCGGGGGAAACCGCAGGTCACATTGCTCGGAACCTTCAGCCACAGGAATCCGGGTCTGATGAAAAGGTGTTATTTTATGTCCTCCATGGGCGGACGACTTCCAACGGAAATGTATCATCAATTGGTGAGACATCAGAACACTCACAAGTTGTCCAGACGTCAATCAGCCCACACAACCCTCATCACGCAAACGCGTCGAGGAGAATAGCGCCTACGCAGTCGGAGAACACAAGACCTTCGACCGTGGGAAGGCAAACTCACGTAGAAACGAGTGCGCTGGCGGAAGCAGTGCGAACCCTATTGCAGAACACAAAGGGCGCTCAAACTTCAACGATAGTAAGGCAAACTGATGTAGAAGAAACATACACTGAAACAACAAATACGGACTCGCCAACTGCACGAGCCCATTTGTATCATACGGAGAGCGTCCAACCCTCAATGGTAGAATGGCAAAGTCATACGGGAGAAACAAGACAGATTGCAACAATGAGCACGCGTGCACCAACAATACAGAACCAGTCGCAACACACAGGTGACAATCAATCTCAAGTATTTGAGAACGCTGATTTCTACTCGTGCGAAAAGGCGTTGTCATTCTTATATGTACTGACGCCTTTCGCCTAGTGATATTGATTTTGAGACGGCCATTTCTCCTGGCGAAGACTTCATGCGCGCTCAATATACCGCGTTTGCGATACAAATTGCTGATGAAGAGGAGGAACTTGCACATATTCTCCAGCTATCTCTTGTTGAAGCAGAGTCTTCAGCCAATCATGAAGACATTGACGCACCGGCAACACAGTCTTTCAATTCCGCATACTTCGAGTGTGGAGTATGTATGGACAATTACCGAGAAGACTTAGTTACTCGACTATCAAATTGTCAGCACGCGTTCTGTGATGATTGTCTGAAAGGCACGGTTCAAGCAGATTTACGATCTCGCAAGTTCCCCTTACATTGTCCTGCATGTGTTGCGGATGGAGGAAGTGAAAACCCGAGTAGTATGTCTTCGTGTCTAATTATATTTTAGTTGATCTCAATGCTTCCCAGTCATCGACGAGTCTATCGTAAGAACGCTTGGTATAACAGGAACGGAGATGGAAATCTTTGAAGAGCTGCAAAACTCTAGTGTTTCCATCAAAGTCACTTGTAACTCGTGAGGAATCTCGAGACATGCTCACACATTGCTGAAAGAACTTCTTTCAGGTGCAAGAACTCTGTCTTCGTCGATAGAGCTGACTATGATGATACAAGTCAAATCTCATGTCCTGTAGGTTGTGGGCACATGTGGTGCAAAGAATGCCAGCAAAAAATAAATCGTGAAGGGCCGCAGCATTCGTGTGACGGTACCGCAGAGTTACATAGCCTTTCGGAAAGTCTTGGGTGGAAGCAATGTCCAGGTAAAGGTCCTTGATGTATAAAAAAGGCTTGTGCTCACTAACGAGGTACAAGGTTGTAGGACACTGATTGAGAAGACCGTAGGATGTAATCATATGACTGTAAGGATTTTTTAGGTCAACAAAACGAATGTCCTACTGACCCAGTTACTTGGACACCCGTTCTTTCTGAAGTGTTCAGCCCCAGCGTGTAATACGTAAGTGTCTTTATCGTGCTTAAAGCCCTAGGTTCGTGAATACAGCTGAATGGTCATACAGCCACTTCTGCTACAGCTGCGGAAGTGAAATCATTAGATCTCGAAACCCAGACGAAATCAGATATGCTGTAATGTTCCATGATTGTGAAGTATAGACTGTACCTGAATTAACTAGAACCCCTAAACCGGATCCGTGACATGTCGTGGACGAGACAGAGCTGCAATTCGATTTTTCATCACAGCAGGAAGTTAATTTGGCCAACAGTGGTGACGCCTTCAGCTTCCAGGGTCTCCATCAGGCAGCACTTTTCTGTTGAGACAATCTGATGTTGAATATACAGTTATTATTATTTACGTATTGAATAAACGTCTGAAGTAATCTTGTAGCATTGAAGCACTAACGAGATTGCATACTGACCATAGTAACTTTGAAAATTGGAGTAGTTACGCTGTAATCTGATTAGACCAATGATTGGAGTACACGGTAGAACAAGAAAAAGATGGTTATGGTTCTGACTGCGCTTATCGAAGGAATCGATGACATGGCTCAGCTTGCCTTCATCCAGACATTTCCTGAGATACACAATATGCCGAAGGTTGATTTATATGAAAACAATTCGACGAGGTCAGGTTCAAAATGGCACAAAAGAGGTCTCAATCGGCTGATGTTTGTAACTTTTCTTCCCTGTCCCAAACTCTCCAACGATGTGCCCAGCTTTGTCTATGCTCCGCATCATGTATTTGTAGATGACGAGTCCCTCAAGCCCAACAGGACCTCTGGCATGGATCCTCCCAGTGCTTATGCCAACTTCTGTTCCATACCCATACCTGAAGCCGTCTGCAAACCGAGTACTTGCATTAACGAACGTACTTGCCGAGTCGACACCACGGCAAAACGTCGATGCAGCAGGCTCGGACTCTGTTATGATAGCATCTGTGTGCCCGGATCCATGTTGGTTGATAAACTTGATCGCTGTTTGAAGTGAGGGGAGAGCGATGACGGAAAGAGTTAAGGAAAGATGCTCGATGTCGTACGTGGAAGGTTCTGATGACTTGACTAGCCTAGAAAGATTTTGTGGGGGATTCTGAAGAGATGATAACACCTTGAGCGTAGGTTCGTCACAAAGTAGCTCAACATTTGCAGCTAAGAGTGCCCTGGCGACCTCCGGCCAAACTGTATTAAGCAGAGACTCGTGGACAATGAGAGTTTCCACCGCATTGCATGCAGAGGGATAATCAATCTGTCAATACTACCTATTAGCCGTTCAATGACAACTGATATTACAAGCCTCACTTTGGCGTCCACGACAATCCGTTTCGCCTTTTGCACATCAGCAGTCACATCAAGGTATATAGAGCATAGGCCATCTGCGTGACCCATAACAGGTATCCGCGTATTCTGTTGGATATTTTTAACCAGCTGTTTGCTACCTCGAGGAATGACGAGGTCAATGTACTGGTCCATGGCCAGTAGAGACGAAACTTCCGCTCGAGTTTCGATAGTCTGGATGTAAGTATTTGGAAGAGAAGTATTTGACAGTCCTGCCTGAATAGCTTCTGAAAGCAATTTCGTCGTACGATTGGATTCCTTTCCTCCTTTCAATATCGCAGCATTTCCTGATGGAAAAGTCAACAGTACTTCGACTATCACACCAAAACGGACTCGCACCAGATTTGATTGCCAAAGCTGCAATATTCACAACGACTTCTGGACGAGCTTCAAAGATCACCAATAGTACACCGATTGGACACGACACTTTGTAGAGCTCGAGTCCATCGTCGAGTTCCGTCGCATAAGTGACAGTGCCAGTGGGATCAGAAAGTTCAGCAACATCGATGATACCCTGAAGCATCGAATTCCATTTGTCACCTCGGCCCAAATCAAGTCGCGCAAGGAGAGATTTCGACATACGACCAGCATCTACCTCAGCCTGGGCAGCCTAGAAGAAACTATTCATTGCTTCGGTTCGAGAAGACGGGAAGACAAACTTGTAAATCTTCCTTGTTCGCAAACATTATTGCCTCGCGTCTTGACTCGAGCTCTGATCGTATAGTGTGGAGGGCATTAACGCGCTCAGACGATGATGTCAGCTGTGAAGCCTCGAACGCCTCCTTCGCAACCCGCGCGATGGTTTCAGCAGCGACAGACGATGCTTGAGCGGACATCCTGGTACAATTAACTACGAAACGCACGAAAACTTGGAAAAGAATAGAAAAATTGTGCAAGTCGTCAATTTGATTCTGTCGGTTTCGGACATCTTCCGAGCCATGACAATCGGATAAGATAAGATCTTAGGCGGAGTCTGAATACAATTGTGATCAACATCGCGGTGAGAATTGATCGAACCTCTATCGAAGCTTTATCTCTTGTTCAGTCTTATCGAAGGAATGTGCCCGCACAGCAAAAGAAAGCGGTTTTATTTTGGATTCGACGACAACTAGAGATCATCGAGAATCTAGAGCATGCAAGCAATTATATCCTAAGGTAGTTTTATGAGGTGAAAGATGCAACATGGTCCTCAACAATCTTCTTGATCTTGCCCTCCATTTCGGGTGTCACGGTACCAGAGGCAATCTCAGAAAGGAGAGCGGATTGCGACGTCTGTAGGTGTTGACGGAACTCAGCTTCCCAGGCAGTAATCTTCTCGACGGGGATAGAGTCGAGCTAGAAAAGTTGTTTCAGATTGAATGCAACGATACAAGACGGGTGGAAATTAACGTACGAGACCGTTGACACCGGCGTAGATGATGGGGACCTGAACCTCCATGGGCAAGGGTTGGTATTGGCCTTGCTCTGTAAAGAAGTGAGTATCATATATCGAGGTACGATGTACATTTTTAGCTTACTGAGGAGCTCAGTGAGACGGGCACCACGAGAAAGAAGGAAGCGAGTCGAGGCATCGAGATCAGAACCGAATTGGGCAAAGGCAGCAACTTCACGGTATTGTGCAAGGTAGAGCTTGAGCGAACCAGCGAACTTCTTCATGATCTTGCTGTCGCCAAAAGTGTAAGTGAATATCCAACACAAGCTTCAGTAGGTCCTTACGTCTGGGCAGCCGAACCAACACGAGACACAGAGAGACCGACGTTGATGGCGGGACGGACACCACGGAAGAAGAGCTCAGCCTCCAAGAAGATCTGACCGTCAGTGATGGAAATGACCTAGGGAGACAAGTTAGCATAGAAAGAAAGTGCAGCATAGAAAAGACAACAAACGTTAGTGGGAATGTAGGCGGACACATCACCACCCTGGGTCTCAATGATAGGGAGGGCAGTAAGGGATCCTCCACCGAACTTATCGCTCATCTTGGCAGCACGTTCGAGGAGACGTGAGTGAAGGTAGAAGACATCACCGGGGTAAGCCTCACGACCGGGGGGACGACGGAGGAGGAGGGACATTTGACGGTAAGCGACGGCCTGCTTGGAGAGATCGTCGTAGATGATGAGAGCTAGAAAGACACGTAAAAATAGAAAGGTCGAGAAAAAAACATGTCCTCTTACCGTGCTTGCCGTTGTCACGGAACCACTCTCCCATGGCGCATCCAGAGAAAGGAGCAAGGTATTGGAGAGGAGCAGCCTCAGAAGCGGTGGCAGCAACAATAATGGTGTACTTCATGGCATCGTTCTCCTCAAGAGTCTTGACAAGCTGAGCGACGGTAGAACGCTTCTGACCAATAGCAACATAGACACAGTAGAGCTTCTTGGTCTCATCCTGTCCATCGTTCCACCTCTTCTGGTTAAGGATAGTGTCGATAGCGACAGCAGTTTTACCGGTTTGACGGTCACCAATAATCAATTCACGCTGACCACGACCAATAGGTACCATGGCGTCAATGGGTTTGATACCAGTCATCATAGGCTGGTTGACGGAACGACGGGGCAGGATACCAGGGGCCTTGAGCGACGCACGGCGGCGCTCAGCAGCCTCAATGGGGCCTTTGCCATCAATGGGGTCACCAAGAGCATCAACGACACGTCCAAGGAGACCAGGGCCGACAGGGACATCGACAATCTGACCAGTACGCTTGACGGTGTCTCCCTCCTTAATGAGACGATCGTTACCGAAGATGGAGACACCGACGTTGTCGGCTTCCAAGTTCAGACACATGCCACGGACACCAGAAGAGAATTCCACCATCTCTTCGGCTGGCGACGATTAACAGTTTCAAGATCAATCCAGTAGACGCGCAGGGGGGAAGAAAAAACTAACCTTGCACGTTACGGAGACCCCAAACACGGCCGATACCGTCACCAACACCTAAAATTTGGATTGAGGCGAGCTACACATTTTGTTGGGAAGGTAGGCTCACTCAAAACACGGCCGGTCTCCTCGACATTGGCACCAACAGCTGTGCCAGCGATGCGGGATTCAAGAATGGAGGAAACCTCGGAGGCAGCTACGGATGACGTGTAAAGAAACGCGGAAAAGAGCGGAGAGAGGAAAGAAAGATCGCGTCGTGAGCTACAACATTCTCCTTAGGTATTGAGGAAGAAGATACGCACTAGCCTTCGCGGTAGCGTACGAACGGGCGACAACGGGAGCGGTCTGTAATTTGTCAAAATTGAGGAAAGAACATACCGAAAAAATGAAAGAACACAGACCTTAACAGCCGCCGCCAAACGGGCGCGCGCCGAGTTTCTAATGGCAATGCGGTGCATGGCGAAGGAGGTGGAAGTAGGATATGGGATGGGTAGGGAAGTTTTCGGTTTGACCAGCACAATCGGCGTTAGTCGGAAGATTCAGGCGGAGCTTTAATTTCTAAATTTCACACAACACGAAAACATCGTCACCTGCTAGAGCAAAGATGATGCTGGCCCGTCTAGTGCGCAGCGGTGAGCCTTCTTCTTTATTGTCTTTATTGCTGTTGACAGTCCTTATAGTCCCCGCGCTGTGCCGCGCAGTGCATACGCAACCAGGGTCCACCACTGCTGCACTCGAACTCATCCGTTCTCAACCCTCTCACTACATCATTGCAAACTTTGTGGGGAGAAAATACATCCTTACTCCTCGTGACGTTCTCACCGTCCCTCGTCTCCGCGACGTCAAAGTCGGCGACGTCCTCACGCTTGACGAGATTCATGAACTGGGTTCACGCGAGTATACCCTCCGCGGCAACCCCACAATATCACCTTCAAGAGTTCGTGTCCAGGCCACCGTTCTCGAGCACACCAAGGGAAAGATGGAGTTCATCTTCAAAAAGAAGAGGAGAAAAGGGTACCAGAAAACAATATCACATAAACAACCATACACCCGTCTCCGCATAGGTGAAATCGAAATTCCATTAGAATCATCATCATAGCGACTTCAGTGTTGTTATTCATTTTCTTGTAGGTAATTATATTATTTCTCAACAATAGTGCAAAAAAGCAAGTATACAACACGTGTCAGATTTCACCTTCTTCGGGAGTCTCAGCTCGTTCACCCCGTGACGACTCCTCACGGTCATATCTCGCTCGCTATATGTAGTCAACACTAATTAGCCCTAGACTTAGAAGAAAAGGTCGTCATACCAACCTTTTCCACGCGTTCATCTTGAAGCCGATCGTCGTATGCGTCTCGCTTTGCATCTTCTTTATACGAAGACGCACTACGTTCCCGCTCCGCCTCCCACTCTCTGCTATATTTCCTATCATCGCGAGAGTCCCTGTCCTTCCTTCTGTCGTCATCCCGATGATATCCATGCTTCTTGTCGTAGTCCTTGTCGCGATCGCCTCGCCCATGATCTCTTGATGAGCGGTAATCATGCTTTGATCCTCTCCCATCACGGTCATAGTCCTTTGCACGGTCTCGCTCCCTGTCGCGGTCACGATGATGAGACTCCCGGTCCTTGTCCTTTTCGCGCTCACGGTCGCCCCTGTCGCGATCACCATCTCGGTGATCACGTGGAGGCTCCTTGCGCTTCCGGCTTGTTGTGGAAGCCCCATCTTCAGACGCAGCCTCCCGTTGTCGTTCCTATAACCTCATGAAAGACGCGAAGAAATATAATTTTCGTTTGCCTTACCTTCTGTCTCTTGACAAATTTCGCGAAGGCCGCGCGCCGCCCTTCGTCATCATCCACAGCATTATATTCAGGGAGATGTTGAATCAAAGGTACAACCTAAGAGCACCGTCAGAGTAAGATGAAAAAGAGAGGACAACTACAAACCTCTTCATAAGATAGATTAATGTCCAATGGCTCTGGAAGTTTCTTGAAGGCATATCTAAGGTCGTCCTGCAGATGACGCTGCTTTCTCTCTGCCCTTCTCTTCTCCTCAGCCTGTTTTTTCACCGCAGCATCGTGAAGCTGAAAAATGTTCAGTCATGACCCCAGCTAAGATGAATTAAACACCTCACTGTCGTGAAAATCTCAGTCAAATCTTCCTTCGTCAAGGCATGCACAGATTCGTCCACATTTGCCTCCACAATACTCCTAAACTCCTCTTCTTTCGTTTCTGGGCCCACAACAAAGCCAGTATTTTTGTCCCTATCTTCATCTTTCCTGCGAGCCTCCTGTGCATTGTGCCTCTCAACTGCCGCTTCAACAACAGCAATTTTTCGATCCAGTTCTTGGTCAAGGGCATCAATGGCGTCCCAAAAGAGCTCAAGAGGGTTAGAGCCAGGATTGCCGAGCATTGACAGGTAGCGCTCGTCATCCGCGAAAATGGGATATACCTCCTTCCATTTGGACCGGGCCTTGATTCTCCCGGCAGTGACCAGACTCTGAAGTAGCTCCTATAATACATCAAAATGAAAAGAGTATTTACATCTTTTGAGAGATCCCCCCACCTTGAACGACTCGCGTGCCTTGCGTTCTCTGCGCGTCTTCTCAACTTGTGCCTTCCGCATCTGATCTTCGTATTCACGCTCTCGTACACGGCTGTAGTCCTCAAAGGCAAGCAAGATATCGAGTGTGGGTAGTCTACGAAGTTCAGAGTCCTCTTTCCACTCCTGTGAATCAAGGACCATATCATGAGCTGTTCTCCAACGGGTGAGGACGTCGACGTTGAGCTGTTTGAAAAGATTGACAACTTTAGCGACACTGCGAGAACGTGCGGCTCGGCTTGCTTGCTATTTTTTCAAAGAGAATCATAAGTCGAACGAAGGCCTAAGGACTAACCAACACCACTAACCACATCACGCGACTTGAGCTCTGCCACGTACTCCTCAAAAATCAAACGACGCTCTGATTCGATCCTGGCTTGCTGCCAGATGGGATGCTGGGCAAAAAGTTTATCGGCTGTGCCAAAAGTCGTGTAATGAAAAACACTTGGATTGCCTTTGAGCATGTTACGAATGGCCGGGCGCAACTTCCCCAATCGTGCTTCCTTTTCTTCTTGCTCCTTTGCTTTAAGCGCTGTTGTGAACTACCGAAGGAATCTAATCTCACTCTAACTAAGTTCCGTAAAGCTACTCACCTTTTCCCATGTCGCTTTCTTCTCTGCAAGAGTATTGAGTGCCTTGTACAATGGATCTGTAATGATGGCTCTCATCGTTTGATCCCATGTCCAAGTAGCATCAACACCGGCTTTCCTCAAAAGATGCATGAAAGCTTTTTCGCCTTCTTCAACCGTCAAGAAACCATTGTGAGGAATAACAGGATCATCAGGAAGATTAGGTCGTGTCGGAAGGATGCCAGAGGGAGTGGAAGGCAAAGGTCCAGTGTGGGCTCCAACTGACAAATCCACGCCATTCAGGCCATTGGGCTGGGAAGCGGAATTGGATGAGGATGAATCAGCGCCTCCCATGGGTACAAGTGCACCTTGCGTAGATCCAACTGGGGTAAAGCCAGGGGCAGTTATCAGGGCAGGTCTAATGGGAAATCAATCGGGCGTTACGCATAGATGGATGGCGACCTTACCCAGTCGTTACCTGGACACTGTTCTGGCTCTCCTTTTCAACCTTCTCCAGCAGAAGGAGGAGTTCATCAGGCATGTCCCATTTCGAATCTTTAGTTTCGACCTTGGGGATACCAAGCGTCAAGCTTGAGTAACTTGGAAAAACCCAGAAACTCACATTATAATAATACTTCCGACCACCAGAGAAATATTCCTTCCATTTAGTCTGGTTCAGTGCACGCTGAAGTAGAGCGATGAGCGAACTACATGTTTTCTGTCAGAAAGGAAAAACTGACCTCAAAAGGTGTTTTCAATTCTAAGACCGGATAAGCAACTTGCATTCACAGAGAAGGACGTTTACTCACCATCTGGCTTCTCCCAGACGCTAGCCTTCGTGCCAGTGTTATACCAGTAGGTCCGCCCCTCCGGATTGCGATGTTCGGTCTAAAAAGCGCCCTCAAATCCAATTCAGAGTGGAAAGAAAAAGCAACATACCCACAGGCCCGATGCAGGTTGAGATGGCACAGACTGCTTAGAAAAAAGGGGGTCAGGATAGGCCAAAAAAGAGACAGGAAACGGACCATGATGTTGCTCGAAGTGAGTGGCTGTGGTTCAGCGCGAGAACGAATCCAATATTTACGCATGTTTCGATCGGAAGGCCATGCAGGTGGACTGGTAGGACAACGCAATAGATACAACTGCTATTGTATTAAGACTTGCATGAAAGCTGAACGTAACGCGTCGCGCGAACACCATGGTTACATTATTATTGGGGTTCATTTCCTTTCTAGAGGGCAAAAGATGGGCGTATGTCTTACCGCCCGTCGCGTAAACAAGAGCAAACATAGTCACAAGAAGTCCGCGACTGAGGTTGCTCAGCGTAGGCTCTTGAGAAATGCAGAACGACGCTCAAGAAGACGTTTTCATCCACAAGTCTCACTTTCTCTCCGTATCTCCTCGTATATCTCCATCGTGCCCAACTATGAAGAGCCGCAAGTCTACATCTTCTCTTCGTGGCTTGGCCGTCCCCGACGACGCCGCCAACGGTCGCCATTCCCTTGCACACGAGCTGGCAGTGGCCCTTATGCCGGAGCCCAGCACAGGATCTAGAATGCTCGCTGAAGAGTTTGGAATCGAATATGACGAAGGCGCAGAAGGAGTTGATGTGCAAGCCGAAGATAGCGTGCAGATTGTCATTGGCGACCCAGATTCTTCTTCCTTCACGGAGCAGCTCGGTCCGAACTCTTTCGGGTCCGAAATATCTCAAGACGACTTTGACCAGCCTTCGCATGACCTCGATCCCGTGTTCGGCGTCCCGTTGACTTCGAGGAGTCCTTCGAAGGAAGGGCCACAACAAGATGCAATGGAGCTCCTTGCTCAGAGTCTCCAATCTACTGATAAATTTCTTGCGCATCTCCGAACACTTGACATCGACCCTGGTCCATATGCAAGTCAGCCGCCAGCACTAGAACGCATTGCCTCCGACGTGATCCGCCGAATCAATGAGACGACACGAGATCGAGAAGGGCAAGTGCGGGAACTACTTGAATACGAGCGAGAATTCAGGAAAATCTCAGGAGAGGTTGGTGGCACCGAAGTTTTGGGCGGTTTAGAGGAACTCTCCTCGATTTACAATTCGTCGGAAGACAAATACTCGTCGACCTCTCAGCCGGATTTTCAATCTACACTCGATATTGTTATAGAAGAAGCATCGCCCTCTCCCACCCATCGTAGACACAAATCTTTTTCTCAAGACTGGGAAACTGATCCAGACCGCCTTGGAGACGAGGAGGATGATTATGAGGCCGTCATTTCTCCCGTTAAAGATTCCTTCCCCCCGCCCCCGCCAATGAATGGAGACGCCACCCCTGCAAAGACTGTTCCACAACTAGCACATTTACGTTCTTTCACAGCCTCCCTCGTTTCATCGCTTTCCACCATATCGGAACAGGCGCAAGTCAATGGCGCTGCTACAACAGAAGCGGGAAGAAAGATACGCGCTTTGAAGAACAAGTTGGGTGGCTGGCGCGCTGACTGGGACAATGCAGAGAAAAGTCGAATAAAGATCGATCGATGGGAGGCTGGCATAATAGAAAGTGACGAACTTGACAGCACTGATGCCCCGCCAACGCCTACGTTGGCAACACCAAAGAGAAGATTAGACGGTCGGAAGGTCGTGGAGGAACATTTGCGGGCTTTCGAATGCGCTTTGGCAGACGCGGCCGTCAAAACTCAGGCCATCATGGCTGCTTCATGATAAACATGGATACCCGCGCATCGCATTGGCTAACATATATCATACATTAGTTTCGTTTTCTATTTGTACTCCCACCACACATTATCTACAATCTCAATTAGACGGATGTCCTGTTATCAATACCCCGTTGCATACCAAAATTTTATCCACTGTATTTGAACCTGAAAAGGATTAGCATGTCTGGAAAAATTCAGTCTGAGACTTCCTAACCAAACAGCCCTGAAAAGAGATAGTCAGAAAGACATTATATTATCAATGAGTAAGGCTGACCGAGTGTCCACGGCTTCCTTTCGAACGGATCTTTTAGGGTCGTCGAGGACTTGCGCCAATTCGCGAAGCACTCTTGACTTGGATGGGTGTAGTACATCGTACCGTACAATCTTCGGCAATATGCCCAGATACTGCAATGCAGTTGTTCTTACTCGCTGCAAAATTTGAGAAGTCAGCCCTCAGATCTACAAAAGATATATAGATCTCGCACAATGGAAGGCATCTCCTTAACTACACTGTGCTTTAACATATAGGTCACAAGTGCGGGGGCATGTTCGCAAACGAGATTTTGGTCCGAGGAGTCACCTTCTGCAGCGGCAAGCAGTGTATCAATCACGTCAGCTCGAATATCAAAATCAGGTAGTTCTAGGCCTCTCAGGAGTAGAGGCATAAGCTAACGTATCGTTAAAAACCGAAGAGTCACCAAGTTCATGACGTACTGTTTTCATCTCGTGTGCATAGGCTGTCTTGGGAATAGCCTTGATCAGAGACGTCAGAGCAACCAGATATGCGGTTTGTTCATGAAGGAGTTCTGTAAAATGCATTGACAACAAGCATTACGGAATTCATATGTTGTGTACGTACTACTGGAATCTTGCGCGCCTGTAATGATGCGTGGAAGGATACCATTCACGAATTTTTGAGCATGTAAGATCTTAATAGCAGAGGATGAGCTGGTTGTATTCACAGAAAGGATGAGCTGCTACCTTTATAACAGCATGATTGCGTTTCGTCAATACCTGATCGGAGCTTGCAATGTCTCCCAACGTCTTCGCAGCATCCCAGCTTATCTCGTCATCAGCGAATAGCTCAAAGATTTTGTCGGTGAAGCGAGCGAGAGAAGTATGCTTCTGCACGACCAAGGCTTTACAGATCTAAGCGCAATTAGTTTATAGCATGAACGAGTGACGAGGACCATCTCATACCCAGACCCAAGCTTGTAAACCCCAGCGCCGCTGCTCCATAGACGCCTTGCTACTGGCTATATACTCCGGCCAGAAGTTTGTAAGTTTGTCTTCCAAGAATGCGGTTGCAGCTATTAAGAAGCAAAAGTATCAACCCATATTCGATCCATAGGTCGGTCATATATGACTTACTGTCAGCGTGTTTGTTCAAAACGGAGGAGATAAAATGCCACGCAGATTCTCTCTGGAGATAATGGTCCGTTTGTAGAATGCTCCATCTCAGCAGATCATTGAGAAAAATATCAAGTGATGGCGGATGAGGCAAAACCTGAGACGCGAGTGAGATGGCTTTTTTACAGGGGACGAAGACATTAACCTCACTATAGGCGGTAACAACACCTGCGGTCAACAACGCCAGAAGGTTCTTTTGATCAGTTGTAGCAGAAGACTATCATTCCTGTCAGAACCATGGTGATAAAATGAAAGGCTAGGATGTTACATCGAAAAGCCGAAACTTGGTGTTAACAGGGAATTTCTGAAAACCTTCCGCAAACTCATGAACTCTTCCTGACGAGAAGACATCGAATATTGCTGCGATAAAGGCGCCTTGTCGTCTGCCGATGAGTTAAACGGAATTATCAAGAATATCAACCAGAGATGACTGACTGAACAGGGACACATTGGGTGACCGATGTGATAATGTCCGAAGTCACCCTCACAAGACGATGGTCGGTAGTCAATGCCCGTTCCCGTTGTAGTGCCGAATAGAAGAACAGGTTATATAGACCAGGAATAAGACGATCGATGTATTTTGCCACATCAGGGTGCCCCGCATCAACTTTGGTTGTCGATGTGTCAGCAATAGTCTTGAGCAAAGAGTGAACATATGCTGCGTCTGGCTCTGTGTCTTCCATAGAATCGTGCTTTGCTGAAACACAAATCAAATCGACCTTCGTGGTGAGCCGTATGACAAGGATCTCAAACAACCGTTGATGGACACAGAGAGCCTTCAATGCCAACAAAATTCTCCAAACTTTGATCCTTTCTAACTGTGCATCTCGAGGTGGCGCCTGTTCGGGCAGCGCATCAAAAAATATTGGTAATGTTTGCTCTTCTACATGATGTGGCGCAGTCTGGGAAATCATCGACAATACTTCCATGATTGCAGAATCACTGTTTATGCGGTGATTCAATCATACATTCACCCATCAAAGAAAAGACATACCTGAAGTCGTCGTTACCTGCGCCTTCATCCATGAATATCTGATTAGCAGAGTGAACGATGAAACCCAGTTCCTCATCGGAAAAAAGCATCTTTGTGCTGACCAGACCTCGGAGTAGGCCAATGGCTGGGATGCGAGAAGTCGTTGCTTTCAAACCGACGCTTACAATACTGAGGACCTCGTCTTTGTAGGGCATCATTGGAACAGGGGTTGCATGCGTAACCTCTGATGGCACCGAACCACGAGCCGCGTTTACTAAGTCCGTAAGTAATATTAGAATCGGCGACCGATTGGAAATTTCGTCAGGGTTCAGAAATAGCTTAACAAAATGAGGGATTGCTTGTGATAGCGTGTATCGTGACACTGATGCTGAAGAAAAGGTCTCAAAAGATATCTAGTCGTCTAGAACACAAGGAACCTACGAGTTGTAGACATGAATGCGCAGAGAACTTTGATGGCAGGTTTGGCCTGATTCTTTTCTGGCTCGCGTAGGATGAGGATGCATTCTTCGCATACGTCCCTAGCTAGCCCTTGAACATTGTCATCTGATTCGATCGCATCTTCCCCGTGCTGATAAATCGTTGCTATCAAAGCCTGCGTGGTTTTGAGTCCTTCTTCTTCGGTCAAAGGGTCAGTGGGTTGAAATATCTGTTCGGAATGAGCGCCGGATTGTGTAAAAAAATGTGTAGGACACCTGCCTCTAGTTTGAGGGAATTCCACAGTTTGCGTGCCGAAGTGCGAGCTAGCGCGGACCCATAGACCGGGAAACAAATGGACATAGTTTGAAGGGTATCTCTCTGAAGATGAGCGTTGGTGTGATGTCAGAATGGACATCGGACCAAGTGCATTCATACCTTGGTAGCGGGAGAACCAGCCGTCAGCTTTTCTAGGAACACGGGTATGGCAAGTGAACCGAAAGATGAGGACGCACTGAGGCAACCTCTGTATATACATTAGTTTTTGGGCAAGCCAGAAAAAAAGATAACAAACCTCAGTGCTTTTCGGAGATCGTCGGTCGTGATTCCATAAGGGTCATCTGGTGGAGGACGAAATGTGATCGGGAAGTAACAATATGTGATATTGAATAAGGCCTAGAAAAATTTGTCTTCAGGGAAGGTTAGCAAGGACCTGGAGACACACCTCGACGTGTTCTGCAATGTCAAATTCTATGAGAATGACGCGAGCGATTGCAAATGCGACGAGTAAATTTCGAGGGTCTTTCTCGCCTTCAGCTAGCGAGACATAACCTGAAAGGAAAGCTTTCCCCATTTTCTTCAAAGCTATGGAAAACTAGTATTTATAGCACTGATATTAGCGGACGCTTCTACGTACCATCTCGATTTCGAGCCATAAGATTGTCAATTATTGAGAACACCAAGAATCTAACCGAATGCACGAGGACTCTCATTCTCACATGGGCAAAGATACTGCAGATGCAAAGTATTGAGTTTGTAAATGTGTAGACCAGGATTAGCTTACGCGTGTACGATAGAGGTAGCATCATCCAAAGAACATGATGGATGTGAGGTTAGAGTATGGAGGCCGTTCAAGGCGGGGATGATAGTCTCAGTGTCGTCCAACTTTCCACAGTAAAATGTCGTCAGAACACGAACTGGGGCGCAACTGGTAAGATAAGATGACATTGACAATCACAACAAAAAAGGAGAGGTTCATACCCGATTGACGATTGAGTTTTTCAGCTGGACAGCGTTTCAAGACCAATGACAAAAGATCGACACCTATGAAGAGACAGATTAGAATGATCGTTAGATTGGTATATCAGGCTATACCCTTAGTCCGGATAGTGTCCTCTTCGGAAGTTAAGAATTCGCCTAAAGCTTTGACAACGTCCAGAAGTGAGAGTTTATCCTCGGATATCTCTAAAATCTCTGGTCAAAGTCGAAAGTCATTACTAGCTCTGGAGGTATACCTAAGACGATTTCCGATAGTTCATCATCTCTTCCGGAAGCCATCCACGTCTCCACCAGTCTCCCAGCAGATGTCATATTTCCTGTCTAAGATTGATTTTTAGAAGTCAAGGATAACGGACTTCTCCTTTGTCACGTGTACCATAATATCCCTGGTCATTCCTTCGGAATGTTTCCCGATATCGCACTTGTTCATGCTCTGACGGACCCCCTGGCGTCTATGTTACACCTGGGCACAGCCTCCACGAGATGTCTTTGGAAACGCCCGGCGCATAATACTCTGCGGCGTGGTTTGTACTCTACTCATTCTCGAACACGAAACAGGACCGTCAAGTCCAAGTCCGGGACTGAAGGCAAAAATGATATTAACGTGCCGCGCGATAAATGGAATTACAACGTCTCTCCGCTCATCCAGACATCACAGACGGAATACTCTGACCTTGAGTTTGTTACTGCCAATGCGTTAGAACGTAGTACTGAGCCGCCTCGTGGTGTACAAATGCTCGTACGCGACTTCATCGATGATTCACTGTACAATCCGAACTATGGTTACTTTCCCAATCAAGCAACCATCTTCAACTCCGACGGTAGCGCATTTGTATTCAATTCATTGAGGGACTCGACGGAATTTCAGGAGGTAGTTGCGCAGAAGTATGCTGCTTATGGTTCAGACAAACACGATGGTCCTGGTAGGCAGTTGTGGCATACACCAACAGAACTCTTCAGAGTATGTCTGTCGTGTCATTATAATTTTTGCGTGTTTAGAGAATGTGCTGTTTCATAGCCCTGGTTTGGCCGGGCAATTGCCCAGTGTCTTGTAGCGGAGTATCTGTTGAAATACTTCCCCTACGAAGATTTCATCATTTATGAAATTGGTGCCGGAAATGGGACCTTAGCGATGGACATTCTCAACTTCCTTCAGGAAAACCACCCTGAAGTATATGATCGAACTCGTTATAATATCATCGAGATTAGTGGCAGGCTGGTTCAGATGCAAAAGAAGAGGTTATACCAAGTTCACCCAAACGTCAAGGTTACACACAAAAGCATCTTTCATTGGGAGACAAGAGAACCAGCACCTTGCTTTTTCGTTGCAATGGAAGTTATCGTACGTTGTCGATAGGCTTAACCATCCATAAATCTAACAGCAAGCGTAGGACAATTTCGCACACGATGTAGTTCGATACGACCTCGAAACACTTAAACCTTACCAAGGAGTGGTTACAATTGACTCTCATGGGGATTTCGAGACGATCTATACGCCAGTGTCTGACCGTCTAATCGCTGAATTCTTAGACTTGAAGCACCACCTTAAACACCCCTCACCTGTGAGCAGGGCACTGCAGTCCTCCGATGTGCTGCGCAAGCTTTACTTATCCATGCCTTTTGCTCCGAATCTCTCACGCGAGGAGTATATCCCCACCCGACTTCTCAGTCTTCTCCGGATCCTTCGGAATTATTTCCCTCGGCATCGTCTGCTACTTTCCGACTTCTCATCTCTACCCAACACAATCGACGGTGTCAATGCACCTGTTGTCCAAACACGGTTCCGGAATACCACAGTACCGTGTACTACCCTCCTTGTAAGGCAAGGCTACTTCGACATCTTTTTCCCCACGAATTTTGAGCGTCTACGGGACATGTATGAATACATAATGTCTCGTCACGAAGTCTCAGGCAAATCGAAATCAGAAATACGATTCACTCCATTGCTGACGACCTCGACTTCCATGTCACTTGGGGAGGACTATTTTTCTTCGTATCGATCAAACGATAGAAGAAGTCCTCTTGATGGTGTTACTTCGGCCAGCGGCCTTCCCGTGGGGGAGCGAAAATCCAATGTTTTCACTCATTCGGAATTCATGGAGACATACGCAGAGTTAAGCAGAACGCGTCTTCGTAATGGGGAGAATCCGATGTTGGACTTCTACAAGAATGTCAAGTTCCTGTTTTAGATTATATGACGGACGGTAATGGCGAAACTGTTATGTCTACCTATGTGCGGATAATGTATAAAAAGTAATGGAAAGCGTCACCTAATTGTTTGATTTCAAGAGTTGTGCCAGGTCGTGTGAGGTAGCGTTTACGAAAATGAGGCTGTCCAAATGTCAAATACAAGAATATCCCCTTGCCTTTGCGAAGAACCCTGGAAACAAAATGAATTGACCGAGTATAAAACAAGTCAGCGAGTCAATATGAACCTCAGGGTCTCGTCGACTTCTTTATTACAGTCTCGAACAACTTGCCCTGGTGGATCCTAGGCATTGCGTTAGGACAACTGTCTTAGAACCTCTTGATACTTAGCCTATTGTACCCACCCACACGTCACCCTTAGTCGTCATCATGGCATCCATGGTTCCTAGCTCGTAGGGTTAACGAGGTCGAGATCGACGAGATCAACTCCGATAAACACACCTTTGTCAATGACAAAATCGAAAGAATCGTCATCGAATTTTAAGTCCCTGACGTCCATTTCGCACCCTGTAAGCAAAAAGAGTTTCGGCACATTGGAATTTATGAATCCCAAAGTCCTTACATTCCATCTCTGGTCGAAGAACCTCATGTCTCCGTTTCATTTGTTCCACGACAACAGACGAGTACTACCAGCTTTTCGTCAACATAAAACGAGTTATAGAGTGTCATGTACGGACATCAATATTGACGATGTTCTTATATCCATCGTCCCACATCTCGAAGGGTGGGTCACTGAATGATCGGTTTGGGGTCTTCGAAACGCACCTCTTCCGAAAGCTTGGAGTTGCCGCATCCGAGCATTAAGATTTGCGAAGCCTTGTCAGGAATGAGATCCCTAATGAAAGGAGCAAGGTCCGTGTATGATTTGAACCAGTCAAAGTGACCGTTATCAACTTCTCTGATGCACCAACAATGAGGATGAAGTTGCTAATAGTAATGAGACTAGGTTACTGGGTATAACGTCGATCCCTGAAAGATGAGTGATTTGAGCGTTCTCCAGAGCAAACAAGATGAGAGAGTATGCACCAATATTCTTTCGTTCCATATTCTTCGTTTTTGGCAGGGAGGTTCATCGCTCAAGGTTGAACAGTTACGTTCAGAAACGGCTAAAATTCTGCCTTAGTAACTTAAGTCGCCACCAATTCGAAACTGGAGCTGCCTAAGATCGGAATCCGGAATTGCCCGTTTAAGAGCTCAAAAGGACTGGTGGATCCCGTTTTTTATCTGATCTATTGTGGACATCTGCCATGAATAGGACAGTGAAAAGTCCTACGACTGAAAAGCCTCAGGCCTACCTTATTCTATGGCTTCGGTCATTCCCTTGCTCACCGTGGACATGCTCTCATCAACTCGACTAGGCAAGGAGGGCAGAGCCCTCAGTACACCTGATCACAATTAGTATATATCTAATTGCCCACTATTTTATGGCTGATCTTATGTCATGATAAAACAATGACAAGGTCCTACATAATAGCTGGCCCCAATCGTGACCCGCAGGAGGGAATTTCCCTTGTTTATACCCTCCCCCCTGGCACCCTCCAATATTACTATGACTCCGCCTTTGCTGACGAGTTCTGGTTGCCATCTTGGAGGTTCCAGATCTCATCCATTTCCTACTGACGACAGAACGAGGATCGCCTCCCCGCATGGTACGTAGCTCGTGACGTTGCACGGCCTGAGTGAGTTCGTCGTTAGACGGAAGCACCATTCATGGTGAGAGCAAATAATGCCGTTGTGTCATCAAATCCGCTATTCGCGCTGCGCAATCGATCCTTCTAGATGACAATGCGTTACTTCAGAACGGACGCGTTCATTGCATTGTCGGAGGAATGATAGGCGCGGTGCTAATCCTTGCGATAATTGTTGTTTCTTTCTTTCTTTTCTTGCGATTGCGTCGTAGGAAGGGGAACACTCCAGGTCAGCAGTACTCTTCGCTCTTCTGTTTATTGTTGCTGGATCAAGTGTTGGAGAGACGCATGTCATGGGTCCATTACAAGTATCACTTCTAACTCCGAAAGAGCGTCCACATCGCCCAATTATAAGTCACTATGGACTCACATTTTCTGTAACTCCATCATCCTCTAAAGAGTCTTTCACACATTTTCTGAGAAGACATTAAATCTTATGAGACAACATCTCGACTTGAAGCACTTTCCCCATTACACTTATAAAGGTAACACACTGGAGTTATTTAAGTCTGTTAACATCAGTTTAAGTGTTACTTGAAACTCACACGTAACCATCATGATAACAATACAATGAGGGGCATTGTCTGCAAGCCGTATACGTGGCAAAATTTCAAATATGTATTCTTCACGAGATGTGGTTAATGCTAAGTCACACTGCGGTTTTTAGTCTTCGCACATACGTGTAGGTATAGTTCAGACAGGGGCTTGAAGCTTGAATGCTTGATAACACCGCGTGTCTCAATAAAACCGATTCTTTGGTCTCACGTGTAGTGTACCCGTCAAGTATACATCATATCTGACAATATAAGTACTAGGTATATAGCCAGACAAAACCGAAACGTCCACTAGAGGAAGAATGTTCGACGGTTCGTCTCCAATTCGGGCTAATAATCATTGATCAAAGTGTTCCAAGCATGTTAAAACGCAATGCACTTGCCTTCCACTGCCAAAGATACTCGTCCGTCTTTGGCGGAACAAATCGTTCACGAGGTTTGGTGTCGCTGGATGTCTTGTCGTCCGTGGATGACTGCGTGCTTGCCTGATTCTCTCCTGTCTCTTCAAAAGGACCAACGTCTAACTCTAATGGTTTGGGTGCTTTCCCATAGTCAAACACGGCTGGTAACCCCTTCCTTAGTGATCTGAGTTTAAGTGTAAACCTCGGTCCGATTTCCTGCAGTGCGACCTTTTCCGTTGAACGGAAAGCATAACTAAGGCATTTCTGGTTAGTAGGTGGTGCAAGACTGAAGTAGAAGGGCGTACCGATGTCTTCGGAAGAACAAGAAGTCTCTCTGATTGTGAAGAGTTACAACTTGTCGTCCTTGGAATTCCGGCAGGGGAGGGAACATAGTTTGGAACATACGCCCAACGGCATGGCCAAGACGCGTAACAAAGCCATTTAGGACAAGTTCTGGATGATGCGGGGTTGCGCGAGCATGACCCTGTGAAACCAGATGAGCTGTGTGGCATGTCAATGGCAAGAAATATTACGGACAAATATATTTTTTGTAAGTTCAACGGAGGTCAATTTGAAGTAGGCTGTTGGTCCATTTGGTAGGTAAACCAATGTGATGGCATCTGAGATAGAGCAGGATCGATAAAACCAGTCAAAGGCTTGCAGGGATTTCAAAGAAAGACGCACTTGGCTTCTTCATATCCTCATTAACAACCAACAAATGCTTATAATTCCTTCCAGCCGCCCAGCCAGCTACACGTCCCATTTCAAAGCCTTTACCCTTCTTCCGTCGAATGAACTCTGCACCAGGAAACACGCCCACCAACTCATCACAGAATTCGTACGTCGATTTGGATGCTTTGGGTGAAGTAGTGACTAGAATTTTCGGGGGTACACTTGGATCATCCTTTGAAATGAAGTACGACGCAAATGAATCGTTTTCTATGTCTGCAGCTGTCTCGTCTAGAGCATCTTGCGATGATGACGGTCCAGCCTGGTTGGGGTCAGCCGTCAAGATTGAGGGGTCAAATTCGCGCATGTTATCAAGAGTTCGCGGAACATTTTCTGCTAGACGTTTCTGAATACTCGGATGGTTGATTTATGTTTAATCTATTCACAGTCCGTACTCACTTTCTTCGCAGCAGGGTCATTAGCCTCAGCTTTGGCTATGGCAAGTCGTCTCTCCAGTTTCTGCTGATTTTTGGCCTTTTTATTCTTACGGGTCACTTCTTCCCGTTTTATCTTGTTTTTGATGTACATTGGATGAAGTCGAGAGGAAGACATGATGTACCAGTTTTGTTAAACAACAAAGTAACTCACAACGTTTAAGTCAAAATTTAGTCAGTATTCAATCTCAATCATAACATGCGCAAGCAAACGCCTCTTATCTAAATACGGAAACTACGACTGATGCGTAAGTTATTCTTGAAAAACCAACAGACATAAAAGACGAAGGCTGAGGTGAATTATAACTTGGACCTTTCTGCCCCACGAAACAAATTGTATAGATCAATAGCAGCTTTTGAAATCTCCTCACAAAATTTGGCGTTAGGCATCTCTTTTCTAGAGGTGATGGTATATTGCAAACGGTCTGGAAAGATGGGTTATTTAATCTGCATGGACGGAAGTCAAATTTCTTACCATCGTAACCTGTCATGTAAGCCACACCAAATCCATCTGGCACAACCTGCAGAATAGAAGTATCAAGTAGGCATCTGCAATTGAAAGAGTCAAACAGACCTCTCCCCAACCATAGACAGGGAAATGTTTTGAGAAGATAGCCGATGTACTCAAAGCCCAATGACTTGAACGAAGGAAAACAGGATCGGAAAACAGTTCAGGAAGTGTTTCGCCTTCCTTCAAAACTTTCTTGAGACCTACCAAAACGATAAGTCTTGTGAATTTTGATTGAAAGTATTCAACTTGCCAAATAGATGACGGTCAACTCCTTGACCATTCCCTGCATTCTTGGCCAGCTCGACATGTTTTTTTGCAGCCACAATGAGAAGCTTCTTTTTATCTTCATTTCGAATTTCAGGATTGTCCATACTAGCTGCCCAAGCATCAGATTCACTAGTCACAACACGAATAGCCTCAGTGCGTCCTTTGTCGAATTTCCGTGTCGTCGCTGCTTCGTACGTGCCACCTATTCTCTTCTCATGACCAATGAGGCGTCGATAGGCCAATTGAACAATCATCTGCGCCCATGAATCTGGAGATACCCCAAATTTCTTGATGGCGGCCTTTCCATACGATGTAAGGAGGTATCCGAGCTCCTGGCTCTCAATGAGTTCTATAGCAGCAGCATCAGCCATTGATATAGCTTCAGTAATTGCTGGAGTGATTTCCCAGTCAAGAGGTATGGGAAGACATGTAGACGGAACAGCTGGTGAACCATGGTCGAAAGCGGGGTCGGAAAGCATCTCAAGTACGTCGTTACAAAGCCTGACAGTCGGTGTTCCATCCATTACAGAGTGTTCACCCATCAGACCAGCGACGCCATTGTCGTAAACGATGAATTGTACGGGTTTGTCTACCCAGCGAGTTTGTAAACCAGTCGGGACACCGTCAATGACTGATCCATGCCACAGAGCACGGCTATGTTCTACTGGAGTGGAGGGACTGAATGCTTCTAAGCTGATCACAAAAGCGGCCGATTGGATGGCAGTAAGAATATCGGCATTGTGTGCAGAAGAAGCGAGAGTTCCGTAGTCCTACAGATAATTTTTTCCGTTACTCAGTAGTTCGATTGACGATGATGGTCATACCTTGGCCCAAACGTCACGGTTGGAAGCAGCAAGTACACCAACACCTGGAAAAGGCCCATTGGAGTTTTCATATATGTAGCGAATATTCCTGATGGACAGAACAAATCAGTACATGCTGAGGTCATGACAAAACTTCTCTACTTCTCGAATTCTGCAGTGCTCAAAATCCGGCCACCATGAGTCGCTTCTAATTTCCAAACACGATTGTTTCTAAATACAATTAAGTGACCAGAGTTGCCTGAATCGTTCTCTTTCGCGTAAGAAACACTCCAATCGAGACCTTGAGGACCAGGAATGCGGCAACAGTCAAACATCCACCTAAGTCTTGTGAGCGGTCGAAGATAACTACATAGACAAAACATGCCGATAGGTATCCATGCAAAGAGAGCCTTCTTTTGTACCATCCGCTTCCATTATACCCTTCTTGAGTTTCTGACGAAAAGTCATAGCAGCACGCGCTAATCCAGCGGCGCGCGCAGCAGGAGTTTGGGACAAGTGTGCTGGTTGTTGGTCAAATCCATCTAAGAAGTCATATGAAAAAGACCGTCAATTATAAATATTTAAGTGGGGCTCACAGTAGTAAGAGACATTGACAACGACCTGATTTCGAAGTTAACACTATAGAAAAGAGAACGGTATCATTGTGGACGTACTGAATCCCTGTAACCCAAGTAACCACCATCATCCCACCATTCCTCAAGCCAATGACGAGTTTTTCCAGCTCGTGAAAGCAGTCTTTGTTGAAGTACTGGCCCCTGGCCAATAGCGAATTGGTCAATCTTCTTAGAAACTGCAGCATACTCTTCGTCCGACCAGGCTATCGGAGCCAGGCTCTGCTTCAGACGAGCAAGCGTATCGGGAAGGTTTGCAACTGGAAGTTTGGGTAGTTCTGCTGCAAAAGTCTTCGTTCCAGCCGGAGCAGCCGGAGCAGCAGTCTTCCATCCAGTTGGGCGAGAGGATGGCCGAATTGCGGAGGTTGGCATAGTAAAATGGCGGCTCGTAAACGAGGACTGGCAGAACTTTGGGCCTGGAAACCTCATTAGCATCACCCGTCCAGACCGCTCACTGCTGAGGCAAGGATCTGGATGAGATCGAATGTCGATTGATCATTGACGGCAGCTGATTTTGACAAAATTATGGTATCTGTACAGCCACCCCCACAACCGATTGCCACGAGAGGAGATATTATCAGGTCATCTGCACAGATGGAAAACATTTCAACTCATCTGCCGACTGCAGAATGGCACATTTATGCACCGACGAAGATCTGACAAGAAGATTCTATCGCTTGTCAGAATGACCGAGTTATGACTGATGTGTACCAACCTGTCATACCAACCGTAGACATGAACTTCAAAGCGACTTTAGCTATCAAGCATGCATATGTTTTCAATATACGAAGAATTTCAAAGGAAAAAATGGTTTTCTTGTGTTGTCAAAATGTCAGTGATAAGCTGGCACCTTTCTGCGGAGTTATGACCAAATTTTCGTTGGTGATCCATTTTTTAAACAACTATTCTTTCATCAAACAAGAACAGAAGAAGCTTTCATGGAAAAATGGGGAAAGTGGTTTCTGCTTCAATGATAAAACACTGCGGGTAAAGTTTTTTTTGTCTACACAGCACTACCTCACTCCATGGATAACGATTCCAATGCCTCATGACCCATCTGATTCGAAGATGCAAGCCCGCTATATGGACATAGATTGCGTGACTACTTCTATACCAACTAAGCTTGGTTCTCAAAGAATCCAATCTTGTGCTCTCTGTGTCGAACAACCACGCCCTTCTCTCGAAGAGAGCCGTGGAGAAAATGCCCAAATATAGAGACCATTTACCTCTTTCCCTGCGTATCCTTGATTCGTCATAATATGAGGTGTTCTTCCCTTCATTCTCAAGCAGGTGGTTCCGCCCATGTGACTGTGAGGACCGCAAATGACATCCCCCCTTCTTTCTAGCTTGACTAACTAATCCTACCAATATACGTGGGTCGATTTACACAAATGCTCAGAGTGCCTGATGTTCCAACATGATACGAGTCATTTCTGCTTTGATACTGACCGAACAATCATCAGATTTGTGGAGGGTGAGAACTCGAGAATGCTATCAAATATGTTCCACTAGTCCACTACTCCCAAGGTATTCCACTTCTCATGCCCTGTTTGCTGGAGTGGATGGAGCGTGGACGGAAAAATTGATATTGAAAATCACGAGATAAAGTCCCTAAGGTATGCGACGGGATCAGCCTTGCCAATTCCATACCTGCAGATGATGTTGATTAATTGTCTTAGTGATTCAGAGAGACTAGAGACAGAAGTAGATATAAACTTTGAGATGACATTAACCCTGCACGGCCTCTTCACCGAGAATTTTCTCAACACCATCCTTGAACTTGACGATGAAATTTTCAGCAAAGACATCCGATACGGAGCCAGCACCCCAGATTACAGATATAGTAATCCCCCCGAATGCATCACCGACCACGTTCAATTTGAGAGCGGCGCCGACAATTACATCACATTGGGCAAAGACCATACGCCCAGTTAGCCATTTCTGTCCATCCGTTGAGTTGTTCTCAACTTCGAACCGTCCAACATTAGAAAGCTCAAACCCGCCGTGACGTTTCTTCCCCAACATTCCCTGGAAAAACTCGTCGTACTTTCCGTTGAGATACGGAAGCATTCCTATCTCTTCCACCGACTTTTTGACATAAGAACGAAGTTCTGCTGCATACTGGGATGCATATTCCCAGGAAAATCTCGGGTTGACTTTCGTATGGGAATGTAGCGATGACACATGATTGCACATTACATCGCTGGATGTTCCTGAAAGACCTCTAAGGGATATTGGTACAAGAGAAGATATCGCTGTATATTTATCGGGCATCACGAGGTCAGATATGATTGAAACAGCGAGCGCATGAAATGTCGACGTTATGGTTGCCTTATGAGAGCGACATATATTAAGGAGGGTGGAAACGACATTGGGAGACCATTCAAGAAGTCGAACGTTGTTCTGAAAAGTGATTTCGGTGGGCACTTGGCTGCCAGTCCACGAATAGGCTGCACGAGTCCATGATACAGGAGCGAATAAACCAAAAAGTGTCGAAACAATCTTCTGCCATGACGGGGAAAGATCGACGAGCGTTTCAATGGGGGGTACTAAATCCTTCTTCGGAGGTTTCACTACGGAACTACCCCCTCGACTCTCATTCAATTGGAGGAAGGTCAGAAAAGAGCGATGGAAAGCAAGGCCGCTCTTGCCATCACCAATGCCATGGTGCCAAGCGAAGCAGACGGTCCCGTCTCCTAAAACCACGACGCGCCAAAGAGGGAGATTAGACTTTACGTCAAATTTTCGTAGTAGTTGTACTTCTATCGCTGCTTCAAGGTCGCGACTGTCAGAGAATTCTACGACTTCGGAGAGGTCAACCTTCTCAAGACGTTCAAAGACCGCATCTTTTGCAGGATCCTTCAAACGAATACCTAATGCGGTATGAGCTTCAATAACATTGGCAAGAGCATCGTAAATCGTCGGTCTATCCAATCGACGGCCTTTTGGGGGTATATATCGTGCGGCCATAAGTACGCAGGAATCCAGACCCAATGACGAGAATCTGGCAATGTGATACTGCTCAAGCAGACCTGAGATTTTGTCAGAAGGAGAGAGACATTAGGAAAAAACTGGTGACCTGCTCGTCGGACTACATCTGTGCACCCCATGACACCGTGTGCGGAAAAGGGTGATTGCTTGTTACTCGAGACATTTGTGGAAATTACAATGATTTAGCGCGCAGATCACTGCGGGCGCCGGTTGCGGCCCAAACATATTCGTCATGTAGCCATCAAACTTCTACTTCCGCAGTCTCTGCATTGAAATGAACAACAGAACTAGCAAGCAACTCATTGTCAGATGTTCTCTCGATGGCTGGAATAAGAAGATTACTTTCGACTCTGCGCGCAACTGTACATATGAACTACTTCGGCAGAAGGTGTGTCGTGTACATCTTCAGTGGCTTACACACCCTGTAACACCATTTTTTTTATGTTAAATAGATTGAACAGTGTTATTCGCTCTCCCCTACGTCGTTTGCAATAACCTACAAAGACGACGATGGCGAGATAACAACACTTGCCAATGATACCGACCTCACTGAGGCGATTCAATACTTCCACACTGGGGATGATGTACCATTGTCTTCAGCAGCCTCTATCTTATCAGGTCGTAGCTTTGGAAGTCGCAAGGTGACCCTTAAGGTCCAGATCACGGTCGATTACGATGGTCCCAGTCTCTCAGATACATCATCGTTGATCAGCTTGGACGAGTATAGGGGACGAAATGGAAGTCAACAGTCGTTCTCATTTGAATCTCATGATGTAGCGGATGATGATTCAGTCACGATTAGCTCTCGAGACAACAGTGGTCCATCCGTCTCATGGTCAGCCCTTCCGAGCAATCGAAAACCTGAAGATGACATTGGCTCTCTTGTCAGTTCAAGTGGTTCGCGGTTCACGCTGAATTCGCATCCTTCTGGTAGTAGAGGTTTACAAGCGTTGGCCACACCTGAAAGTGGAGTCAATGGAAGTGGAAGTCCATTTTTTGACAAGCTGCATGAAGTCTCCTCACGCCGACGCGTACCAGATCCTTCTGCCGTCTTTCAACGCCTCAAGCTCGATGAAGAGTGGGTAAAAGGCACATCTAGCGTCTATTCCGTCCCACCAGATCATTCATTAGCAAGAAATAGTCGCGGAGAAGCATGGCTGAGGGAGCAAAACGAGCGTCACATACATACCATGCTCGGAGTATTGCCTGAATCATCAGGCGATGATATTTCCCTCGACCCACAGGTGGACGATGAAGACATGCTTAGTGGTGACCTTGCGCTGGAAAGAGACCCCAGTGGGCGGTATTACTATAACTACACATCTGCTGGTTCATCTGTCTCGCAAGTCCATGATTCTTGTTACGATGATAGTCCTCCATCCGGAGCGGTACCTATTCTTCAGAGGACAAGACCTTCCTCAATGCATTTAAATTGGCTTGCGAATCAGCAGATTCAAACCCAGAAGGCGCGCTATCCAAAGGTTTCTCCCACAAATCCAAACTTGCGGTCATCACAAAATTTTTCTTCGATAGATGACAAGTCGATATTCGTGATCGACAGAGACCTGCTTCAGTATCTTCCGCCCACTGTGCCCCCTCAAGACAGTTTGACTGACTGTTCCAGCTGTGGAGCGTTACTGGACTTGATTCGATACGTTTGTTCCACATGTGGAGAGAAGCATCCTGTTTTGAGCGACAAACTTTTGAAGGGCAAAGGCAAAGCAAACGGTTCTTCTACTTATCCTGCTCAGCCACCTAATATACATTCAATATCATCCTCTCCCAGCAACTCGTTACCACCACAGATGTTGCTGGGTGGTAGTTCTGAATCACTTCCAGTTTACAAATGCCTTCCTTCCATTCCTTCCATTCCTTCTGCCTCTAGCCTCGTTGTTCCAGAAGTACCTTCAACGAAAGGCTTTGAATTATGCTCTTACTGTATGGAATTTGCTGGGGTTCATCACGCGATTGAAGCGGCGTCTAGCACATCACCTGTAATGCCGATTTCGCTCAATGGCGATGCCCAGGCGGCATCTCAATGGAGAAGGGCAGCACCTAAAAAAGGCGAGCTTCGGCACGCCTTCTTACAAAAGTACTGGTCGCATGATAGATGGGAGGAAGTTGGTTGGTGCATTTTACAGACAATGCCTGCTCAAAGTTGACATTAGTTGAAACAGAGCAAGACGAAGGTCGAGTATCCAAATGTTCCACTTGTCAGGCAATTACTTGTCACAAACGTTACAAGTGCGTATCATGCCCTAACATCAACTTGTGTCGTGCATGTTACAGGTAAGTTTTTAGCACATATTTCCAACTAGTACATTGCGGCTTCTAATGTGTACTAGTCAAGTGCACGAGTTACATCCTTCGCATGCTTTCCTCAATGTACCAGACAGCTTGCCCCTGTCACATAATGATTCCGATTTTCATTTAATCCGCCCTCCGGACCCTCAAGACGAAGAACGTAAGTTTTATATACACATCAGCTTTTCATCAGTTTTACATCAATCACATTAGCGCTGAAACATCCAGGTGTTAAGTGTACACAGTAGGTCAATGAACTAGCTGACTTTCCATTACCACATTGAGGGATCCGCCAGTTGTTTACAAGACATCGTTGGTGCTCGATTTCACTGTGCCATCTGTGCCTTCGTGGATATTTGTGCGAATTGTGAGTCAGCTGGCCTCCCCGGAAACCTTGATTCCGCAGACGGAGGTCATAACTCTTCACATATCCTCATAAAGGTACGAGTTTATTATTTCATCAAGCTTTCAAGTCGTATTCAATGCAAGCACCAGATACCATATCCATTAGAAGTGCAAGAAGTATGTTTGTGAACTTGTGAACATATCATTGATTGTAGTTGTTCACAATCCCTGCAGCTGGAGAGTGCCAGTCGAAGGGCGATCAACCTCTGGACAGGAGGGGATGCAGCAAGCGTTGGACTGTCGGCCTCGTGGTCCAAGGCCAGTTCAGTGGTGTCCTCCTACGCTCGTACCGTAGTTGGCAATGCTTCTCGACATGCTTTAGTACCGCCGAATGACCATCGTCTACTCTGCAATAATTGTGGTCTCGTGAGTTCCATTTTTCGTTGTAAATACAGTTGAACTTGAATCCCTTCAAGACCATCGTTGGGATCCGGTACCAGTGTGCTAACTGCCCTTCTTCTTCAAGATCATATAACCTTGTATGTACAACACCCGGGATTCGCCTAGATACTAATCATTTCGTTAAGTGCGAAAATTGCGAGCAAAGGTCCCATCTTGTACATGACCCAATGCATATATTTTTCAAGTTGTCCAGACCAGTCGTCAGGCCTATTGAGAGCTTTTCTCCCATGATACCAATCCTGTAAGATTAATCGAGGTCAACATCTAGTGCTCAACCTTGTAATCAATCTTTACAGATACCAAAAGCCTGTTGGTTCTCTCAGCCTATTTGGGGATACAAACGAGCCTTCAGGTAAGAGGATTTTGTTTAAAAGTCTAAATTTCAAAGGTTCATTGATCTATTTATAGCCTATCTGAACAATTTGAAGCATGCGAATTCTCTTTGTGACCGATGCATAAAAGTCATTGTGGGCGCATGGTTCCGGTGTGCTTATTGTGCTCGAGATTTATGTGACACATGTGAAGCTGTTGACACTCACAATGACTCACATGTCTTTTTGGTATTTAAATCCTTGGTGAATGGCCAAGTAAATTACTGGAGCTATACACTGACTAGATTACATAGGTGGACGTGAAAATACTCCAGTTGGTTCTTCTATTGTCAGCTCACGGATAATAATAACTAACTCTAAAGCAGAAGATTGGCCAATCTAGAGACTCCTACCGAGAGTCCACCTATTATCCCATATGCCGTGTATTAAATTTTTCTTGGATGCTGATATTGGGTTGCGAACGGGACTACCTATATATACAAAGTAATATGTTGTCGGTAAACGAGATCAGCCCTTCTTAAAGCCTGTCAAGGGTCAGCAGAAGTATAAAGCTATGACGGAAAGGGAGGACGAACCTAAACGACGTCGTTCGTAGAAGAGGTCGGTTCTACTTGCTCCGAGATTAACGATCTTCGGACAACCATCTCTATCTTTCTCGAGTCGCGTACATTCGGCACAATAGTATGCATCGGAGATCCCTAAAGGCCAAGTTTCTATTTGTCCTAGAAAAAAAGAAGCAGGACTTACCAGGTGCACCGCATATTATACATCGACCCCCATAAGTACCGAAGTTGCACTCATCACAGATGCGTACCAAAGTTTCTGGCCGGACGTAAGAATCACAAACAGGGCTATTATAATGATCATAATCAGACACTATGCATTACACAAATACCAGATGCTATACCATTTTCCGTCACACTTCTCGCAAAGACGGCCAATGGCTGGATGACAGGAATGAGGTGACTTTCGCGTGATGTATAGGATAAAACCAACCTATTCCTGGCTGGCGCCTACACATAATCAGATCTTAAACTCATATGAGTGTCGCAACGGGTTTAGAAGGAGCTGTACCGACCAGGATGGTGCTTAGACATGGTGGCCGGCGGTCAACAAAGGTCAACGGCCCATGCTCCTCCACTACTATGACACCTCGTGACCTTCATGCGCAAACATGATATAATACAATCGACCTCGCACACAATTTTGCACTCCATAGTATATACATTGAATGATTTGCGTGCGCGGAACCATCATCGTCTCCTCTAACCCCTTCATGCCATATCTTTGTGAATTCACTATTTGCACAATTGAATGGCGGATTGGTGGCCAGCTAATGAGCATTCAGCTTGGCAAAGTGGATGCATGGATAAGTCGTGTCCATGAAGAAAACAGATGTAGACATAGTGATGTTGGATGGGGAAACAGATCCAATATTGTGACAAGTCTGAGGGGTAGACAAAGAACTTCATGCACTTTTGCACATGAGAACAAGGCGGCATGCTTAGGGCATTGTCCAGCTGATCAGGATCAAGGTCCAAGAGTGCCAAGAGTGCGATTTGAAGGCAGGGGGGAAGCAGTTCTCTTTGATGTTGTCAGAAGTCTAAAGCATGTTGCTTGGTAGGCCCATGACCTGTTAAGACTCAGTACTTGGGTGTGTTTCTGACAGATAAGACATATAGTTGACTGAGCTACCTGACAGATAGAGTAAGTCTATAATATATCTGGTAGTAGTATCAATATGTGTCTGATTAGGTATGTAGTGGTTTTGACTCACCCTCAGTTCAACAGAGGGTGTTGGTAGTGTAACATTTGTATATATATATGTGTTAGTGACAATGAAAGGCCATGTCAGGGACAGTGTGATATACACGATATTTCAATGAGTAAGTAAAAGGTAATGAATATTGAAGAAGTGAAAGTAGACAATGGAAAGAGGGCTGTTGAACACAAATCCGGTATTGGTCAGTATTCGTTGTAGTCACATGATCATGAAGCTTGCTTCGCGTCGATGTGACACTCCTTCCCCATTTGCTTTCTATCATTACAACAGCATCTGAGTTGCTCTTCTAGAATTCCAAAGCTTTCCTGTTGTATTTTGGACTTTCCCAGGGTTTCTGTACTCAGCAGTATCATTATCATCTGATTATTTGAACACGTCTGCTGTTTTTCTCTCTGAGTCTTGGGGCAGCCAATCCTCATCATGTAGATTATCTTTTGGTTGTCAAGCTGTCTGAATCAACTTGGTAAGATACCAGTCCTGATGTAAGCCTGCAGCTTACAACAGTTTACACATGATATGTACACAGAACTGTATATTACATGATACAAGCTGTAATGACTGCTGTGGTCTGGTTCCACTAGTCCTCTTACACCTGATCATCATCAAGTTCATAAAAATCCTCCATTGTCTCTTTATCCAAAGCAATTCTCTTTAAGTCAATTCATTATCACTCTCACTGCCACTCTCTGGACTAGGTACAAGATCCACCTCCGAGTCCATCACTTGGTAGGCTGACAGTGCAAGAATTGGTGACAGGCTTTTGATTTTAAAGACCCAATACATAGTGTGGTTCTATTTGGGTGGGCAGCTATGCATTCTTAGATACTTGTACTGAGTACTCACACGCTATCTCGGTGGTTATCAGGGAGTGCATTGTCCATTTGGTTTGGAGTTCACACAGAATCTGGTGAGCGCGGGTGGTGAGTCCCAGCTTATGATTGATTGAGAGCAGCCATCCGTTGGTTCTAAATCTGTATGATTTTCCCTCAATCGACTTTTCTATGAGTCTTAATGTTGACTTCAAGGAATGTACCCAAATAGGTTTCTATTTCAATAGTATTGGTCCTGAAGTCTCCCGTCGAGCGATCGCAAAACAAGAACAAGTCCAATCAAGATTCAAAAGTTATGATAAGTGGAAGCTCCCAATTCCTTCTTGCATAGCTATTTGCAGTTTCTCCTTCATTATTTCTTTCGAACTATATTCCGGTAATTTGAGATAGTTCACACAAGTCATCACGCTCGGAAGATAATCATCCGCCGTAAGAGGGGGCTCATGTGGTTTGCGTACCACCGTCAACGGCGGATTGAGTCCACGGAAACCTATTTTATTTTTTAGAAATCATCTTCCATAAGAGGCGAGAAGTCGTACCTCCAATTGGTAATTTTGGACTGCCTGTAATAAACTGTAAGAACGCACGACGTGTCGAATTGTCATAGGCTGAGATTGTTTCAATTAGGTCGTGGATTGCTCGACTCTCAACATTAAAACCGTGGTCCGCTTTTAGCGCTTCGGAAAGAGCTGAAAAGCATATGTGAGAAATGAAAACATGAAAGATCAAGTGACCCTGACTCTCAATACTCCAGTCCTCTTCGGAGTTGCCAAACAGCATAACCAATTCATCCGCAGAGAAAGCTCGTAAATCCGTGACAGGAAACACTTTCGAAAAACCATCTCTAAAGGCTTTCGCTTGTACAATTGCGCCCTTTCCGAGAATCGCGTCGAATACTGCATTGATGTAATCGTCAACATTGTCTGATGATACACATATTTCTTTGCCTCCAGGCTATATCAAGTGGTGTTAGATGATAGTACAATGAAACTAGATCTTGCCTGACTTTGAGTTCAATATCGTATCCAGGGAGGGTAAAGTCGAGCGCAAGGTCTTCTATTGAGACTGATTCGACATTTGCAACTTTTTGCGAGAGCTGCCTCAAAAATAAGGGGCGACGGAACTTCTTCGGTAATCTTTCACGTACCTTATCTTTCTGCAACAGCGACTTTGAAGTCACGATGTTCTGCAACTTTTGAAGGGAATTTGCAAGATCAACGTCGACAAGCTGGAAAGAATGTGAGACTAGCTGATAGTGATAGCTGAAAGGTAGTATGCGCACCTTGAGGGAAGTGAGAGTAAGAGGAACCTCTTCACCAAGTACCAACTTGAGAAAAACTTTATTGAATGTCAAATCGATTATTCGCGAATCAAGCATTGCTTTCGCAACAAATTGCCCGACGACTCGTAGCAGATGAGTGCGTTTACTAAGTGAAATTTTTGGTTAACAGTCGAGCTGCTGAGACTTAAACAATCAGTGATTACTTACAGACCTCCATCGCTGGCGTCTTCCGGACTCAGAGGTGCAGGATAAAGGCCACTTGCATGGCTGACATAAGGACTTGTACCCAACGAATCATTATCTCTCCAAATCTTGAGATCCTTTCGCGCGAATTCTTTGGACACTAAAGAATAAAACTCCAGTGTAGGCCCTAGCCCAGTTCCGACCTCCTCGAAATACTCAACTTCGAGTATGGAGGATGAGGATCCATAGAGTTCGAAGACTTTGACAGCCGACTCCAATATATGTTTCCGGGATATCCTGACTTTTTGTCGTTGAAGACGTCCGAGGAAACCGATACCATCATCTCTGCGCGAACTGTCCTGAATACGATTCTGTTGACTTTGCCATTTCAAAATCAAGCGAGCATATCCAAAAGATGCTGATTGGAGGAAATTGTAGCGTGTAGCGAACGGAAAGAGGAATGGAAAATGCTGAGGAAGGTCCAATGCCCAGTCTGGGAGACAGGAACTATGACCCATTGAGTTAAGACCAACCAACAACATGTGAAACAATCAATATACAAACTTACCTGGCTACAATCATAGGTTCCTCGAGCTGACGCGTTAATTTCGCAGACAACTTGTTGTTAACAAAGGCCGAGTCAGGCAAATTTCGTTTATCTCCGGAAAAGACTTGTCGCTCCGCTTCCATTGTGTTTAGTTGGTGCAAGGCACGCAGGAGGCGTAGAATTTTGGCATGAGGAGCGTCTTCAGGAAGAGAGGACATTGTGGGGCTGGGAGACCGAACCTTAATCTCCAGGCCATCTGCACGAGCTAAGAAGATGAGTATGTGGTACCGGGATACACATCTGCGACGTACTATCCAAGGCTGCAGCTGGACCCTGAACTTTCTTGAACTTGATTGTATATATCCCTTGCCAAATCATGCTCGGCGGTGTTGCTGAAGTCTTCTTACGCATCTCATGCTGGTGAATTGCACCGTATATTGTCAAATCCAAGGGTAGAATGTGGTCATCCATTGAGAATTCGAGGTGCCAGTCTGACGGTTTAGCTTTAAGAGCAGCAGCATATGATGCCTTAGTCGCCTGGGGTGCTCGCATATTCGATGGTGCATCTCTTGCTGAGGAGTTGGGTGTTGCTACGCGGGTTCCGTCAGGGGTCTGAGCTTCTATCTTGGATCCATCTAGGGAAAATGACGGTCAATAAGATTACATATTCATGTAGCATGATGCAAACCTTCAACAACAGAAAGCATGACTGTTTTTTCTGACACAGATTGATCAGGGTCAACTTCATCGTCCTCAAAAACGTCAGCATCTATTTCATCATCATCCGTAAAATCTGCTTGTAACTCGGAATCTACCAGAGTGTCGCTTGGTGCAGTGTCAACAGACGAGGGCCCAACTCCAGAAGTTGACTTGTGTCCACCATCTTCGGATGTACTTGTAGCGGGGGCCGCCGCAATGGTGTCCATATTTGATGTTCCACCAGCAGCTAAGGCATTCTTGGCACTGAGCCGCTGGCTGCGTCTTCGACCACTAGTTGAGGGTGAAGAATCTGAATTGCTTTCAACAGATGGTGCAGAGGGTTTCAATGTTTGAGAAGCGTTTGCACTCGCTTCAAGGCTTGCATTAGTATAGCCTGCTAGAGCCGCCAACATTCCATGGAGACGAGAGCCACTACTGAGAAGGCCAGCAACCCGAGGCCGTAAATAATCGTGCAGCGCCTGGAAAGTAGCAATCGCATGTATAGATACCACAATATTGTGCAGATTCCGAGGGACGTCCGATTCATCTCCAGCGACGAGTCGCAAACGTAATTGCCGGGCTAATAGAGAGGGTGAACTGCGCTTTGAATCTAAGGAGAATTGAATATCTAAGGTGAAAAAATGCTCATTTTAACTGACCATCAATGCCTTGGGCAACCGTGATGACGTCAAAAGATTCTATTCTGGTTAGACTCTCCTGAAGCTTTTTCACTAATACTGAGAAGGGCGATGGAGCACCAGCCAAGGTCGCTGTTCGACGGGTACAAAACGCATCAAACAACAATTCCTGACGCTTCCGAATATCAGCTACAGCAAGAGATTAGCTTTCATTACAGCTGAGCTCAGTATATGAACGTACGCGTGCGTTTTTGATCAGTTGCAAAGTGAAGCAGACCCTCTACAACACCACTTTGTAGAAGCTCAAAACTGGAAACCGAGGTGTGAGGAGATGCAAAAAGCTCCGCAAGTTCCTGTAAAGCATCATACAACTCCTTCTCTGTCACTTGCTCCGATGAGATGCGGTCGACGAGGAGGCGAAGAGTTGAAAAAGCGTTGTCTTCACCATCGGATACGTCACAGGACATGTGCTTGAACTGAATAACCCTCGAACGTAGAGTAATCGCATCTTCAGGTTCCAATGATAAAGACGAGAGCTTCTTGAGACCACTTATAGAGTTTACCGAGATTGGTGGCGCGGGAGATACACTTCCAGACTCTGCTGGAGTTGGCACAGAGGAATCTTTTTCTTTATCTTTGGTCTTAGATTTTGAGGATGTGACTGGTCGCGCAGCAATCAATTCAACCTCGTGGAAGACCCCCTCTCTGCGGAAGCTTGGCTTATACAAAGCTGGGACCTTAGTTAAAAGAAGGTCGACAAGTTGGAGGGCGCCGATCACAAGCGATGGGTGATCTTTGGATGACAGGATTGATGAAGCGAAACTGGCCACAGGAACAAACTTGTGAAAAGTTTAGAACAATGCACTCAGCATCCAAAGATGATACAAATCTCACCGTGAGCACATGTGTAAGCCCATCTGCATCAAGAAAACTGACAGCTTTCAACAGCCCGGTCAATGTTTTCACCCTAACCGGTGTAATCACGCTCGCAGCATATACATCAATAAGAATAGGGACCATGAGTTGCATGAAACGGCCGACAACGATGGGCTTTGAACGCAACAGCTCGGTTCGATCGAGAACGACCGGAGCAGGTACAGTTGCAGCAGGTTCCTCGGGTGCATCTAGTATAGCAGGTGTCCCCGCAGATGTAGTTTCAGGAGAAGGTACATCAGGAGGCGGAGAAGTGACAGCGGGATGTTCAACAGCTAGTGCAGCTAGTCTTGCAGCAGCTCTATCTGCTTTTGCTTTTGCTTTGACCATACGAGTAAGCGCTTTCTCCGTATACCCTTTATGATCAAAAACACCATCTGCATGATTTAGTGTTGGTATACTCCGGTCTTAGTTGAAATTTTTCATACCTTTGGGCAAGGGCGGCATTAATTCGGAAGCAAGGCTCAACGCTTCTTCAACTTGATCCTTAGGTCGGTGAGACAGATTCTCCATGACCGTCATATCAGCCAAGCCGCCACCCAAACCCTGACCACCACTGGCATTTCCTTGTTCTTGACCATTCTCAACAAGTGAAGGTAAGACTCCAGTGAGTATTTGATACAGTGTGTCAACGATGTCAGCTTCCAAAAGTGCGATCGTAATCTTCGGACTAGCTCGCGCTGCGGTTGCCAGTGCCCGTAATAGTAAAGTGTATGTATTGGCAGCAACCAATGAAGATCCGCCCGCTGGGAGAAGCAGCGTATTGATGGCTTTAATCAAGTCTGCGTCGACTAATGCTTCAAGATTTTCAGTTGATGCGCGATAGTAAGAGTCAATGACACGGATGACGCAAAGACAAGCAAATTCCACAAGCCTCTGGTCTGAATAAGTCAGACAGTTCCTGATTATCGACCAAACACCTTTAATCATGGGGAAATGTTCTGGAGCAACATTCCGACAACAATTTGAGGCGGCTTGCAAAGCTGTACGCTGCACTGCGATAGAGAAAAAATCCAAATAGTTCAGGAGAGCAGCAAGTCCACCCTCGCGCACGATTGAACTAGGAAACTCCTCAGAAATTTTTTCCATCGTCTGTAGGGAATTCTAGAAGTGTCTGCAATCAAAGCAATGCTGAACTCACACTCAAAGTCTGCTCAGCAAGATCGATGTAAGAAATTTCAATCAACTTGCTGCAAAGCACAGGGATAGCACCATGATACACAACGGTGTGCGCAACGCCAGGTAAAGCTTCCATTAGGTTTGCCAGACAACGACAAGCGAGTACTTGAGCTTCAAGGTTCTCATCGCCCTGGTATGTGTTGCCAGAACTCATCGCTAACGCGGCAGCAAGAGCGGCATCTTCATCTTGCTCAATGTGGTCCTCGTTATCATCTTCATCCTCATCTTCGTCGACTCCATGACCACCGAGAACCTTGACTAACTCACGGACAAACTGTTCGACTTGAAACGATCCAGCCAGAGTGTCTTCAGTGCTGATACTGAGAAGTTCGCTCAACTCTTGAAGCGTAAGAAGTCGAGTCGTGGGATCTGCCGTGGGCTTGATGTTGTTCAGCATAGTCTTAAGGCGCGATGACAATGACATCATGTACGAGCCAAACTGTCGAAAATCGCCAAAAATCGCCATAGCCGCCGAAGCGTCTATGTTTCCTGGAACGGGAGGGTCACTGGACGGCATTGCAACATCTTCGTTACCTTCATCGACACCGTCGTCGTCGTCGTCATCATCATCTCCAGCATCGTGGTTCTCACTTGCCTCTCCTACGCCTGTTTGTTCCTCATTTTCATCAGGACATATCTCCTGCTCTGACTTGTAGGAGGCGTCCAACATCTCCACATCCTCATCTTCAATTCGAGATGAACTCGCGACTGCAATCTTCGTCTTGACAGATGCCATCTTCTCTTTGTTGGATGCTCTAAGATGAAGGATAATAGTTCAAATACATAAACTAGGAGCTATTGAAAGCCTTACCGAGTCTTGCGTGGCATAGTTGCTTGAGTATTTGATCGGAGGGAATAAGACGTTCTCTGGCGTTTGGAGGAGGTTCCGGTTACGTTTTCTTCTTCAGAGGCAGGTTCCGGAACGGCACGCTTCTTGCCTTTGGGGTCTGAGACTGGTTCGCTGATAGTCAAGGGAATAGATGTTGACGAAGTTCCACGTCGGGTGCTACAGAAGTCCAGATTAGTGCTCTTGTTCCCCCAAAGCACCAATCGATGTTGGCTGACCGTCTGGTGGTGCGAAGTGCAGTTTCCTCGGGCAAATCGTTCGCCTTTCCTTTTCCCTTTGCTGGGATGGTTTCGCAGGAACGTTTGGATTTGAGAGTGGTAGCGCGTGTAGTCCGGGGCACGACAGTATCAGTAAGCGAAACCGCCGAAGATGATGGAAGTTGAGAAAGTTGGACTGTAGATTCACGGTCGTTGTCGTTGGACTTCTGCTTGAATTTTAGTTTCGCGGCTTTAACCCGGGCACTAGAGCGTAATGTCTTGGAATCAGTAGAAGGAACAGAGGGTTGGTCAAATTGTTGTCTGGCTGTCGATGCACTGGCACTGCTTGTGGCTTCTTGATGATGGAGAGGTGGTAAGTCCATTTAGTGCATGCCCCAAGCCATCGGTTCTAATGTCGAGCGCTGGAGGAGCAGACGTCAAGCCTGTGAGGGTTGCGAGACCACGCACACTAACCGACTATCTAGGCTTATATAAGCACTGGTGGCGCGACTGCGACCGTTCTTATTTAGAACAAGCGCATTGACCTCTACTTCGTTGTCAAACTGTAAGTATCTACAACAAGAATGCAATGTCGCTACGAACGGTAAGAACGTCATACTGTTTGCATCAGGTGTGGTATTGCCACGTTAGAAACTCGCTTACTACGAATCCATCTAGAATGATCACAGTTGACGACAGAGAAACCAACCCTGAGTAGACGTTTCATTAACCATTTGATTTTCCCTCTAGCCTGTTGTGTTGACCTGTATTCCCTTGCAAACCTTTTTGCTAACAGTAAGAGCCAGCGGTCCATCCTACAAAGCTTCGTAGTCGGCATCTGGACCAAAACGTCTGTAGTGATGGTGTTTTAGGAAGGGTCTTCTCAGGTCTCCTACGAGCGAAGATGATACCAGACCCTGTTATGAAGCTATCCTTGATGCGATTACCGAACAGAACCTATGGAAAGGTGATGGCGCAACGAGCACAAACGAGCACCGGAATATTGACTGTAATACGTGACCAGATGCATTTTCAAGGGGATGGTTCACTCCATGTTCCAAGATAACATATATTCACATACCAGAAAGCCTCAAGAGATGCGGACTTAATCTATGGTTTTTGGGAAAGGCTGACACTTTATTTATACAAGCTTGAACTTGGTATTGGCACCCTGGTATCTGAGAGCCTCACTAGCAATCAAACAGTCACCTCTTTCAATACATCTTCAACGCTTTGCACAAAGATAGCGGCAATCTCCTCAATTTGATCCTTCGTAACGATGTACGCAGGCGCCAGAATGACATGATCACCCTTAGTCCCTTCCAAGTTAGATCCACCCGTCATGCCGATAACGACAAGGCCAAGTTCAAGCGCACGAGCCTGGACACGGAAAGCGAATGCATCCTTACCGAAGTCGAGGTTGGTCGCACTTGTAAAATCGAATTCGATGCCCCAGAACCCACCACCTCCGCGAATGTCGAATGTGTACGGGGCGGCCAGGGCATTACGGCCTTTCAAGCCCGCCTGCAAGAGAGTTTCTTTTGAAAAGTGAGACGTGGAGTGATTATCATGTTTTGCTGGTCCACAAACCTAGGTATGCACCCTGCTTGCGGACGTTATCAAGGAGATTTTCCGATTCAATTACGTTTTGAACAGCGAGAGCTGCTGCGCAGGCAACGGGGTGACCCTACAAAAGTACAAAACCTGAATGAGAAAGTCTTCGGCGCTTGAGAATAAGGTTACCTGATAAGTATGGCCATGCTTCCATAATCCCGAGCCATTCTTGATTCCGTCGGCAACCTTTTTGGACATAAGAATCGCTCCGATAGGGGCATAACTAGACGTGATTCAGCATGACAGAATTTTCAGCATGAATTGTTTTTACCCTCCTCCTAGACCTTTGGCAACTGCTTGGATATCAGGCTATTCAAGATGGTTATCGACGATAACCAACGAAAGAAATGGTCATTAAATAGGATGACCTACTGCCACGTTGTCGCCGAATGATTCCCAACCATGCAAAGTTCCCATGCCTAAGAGACCGGTGAGTTTACACCCGAAACAGATAATCGTGAGATGCATACGACCCATACCACTCATAATCTGAAAGACACGTTCACGTCAGTCACACGGGAAATGCATTGCATACAAATACTTAACCTCGTCAAGAATGAAGAGTGCGCCATACTTGTCGCAAACGGATTTCATGGCTTGGGACATGGATTACGCCATGTTAACGCTCATAAATACAGGCGTACCTTTGAAATAGCCCTTTGGAGCCGGCACAACACCTGTAGTAGCACCTACAACCGTCTCTGCAACGACTACGAGCGAAATGAACGCCTATTGAACACTGGATTGAACAGGGAGCGCTTACATCCAATGACGGTGTCTGGTCCAAGGGCAACGAACTTGTCTTCGAGCTCTTGCCTTAGACGCTCCACGTATTGTTCTTCTGTTTCAGTTGGCTTTTGAAATCGTTTCGCGTATGCAGGGGACACATGGTGAAAACACTCCGTGTTGAGAAGATCGACATAGGGGGCACGTCGAGCAGGGTGATAAGAAAGAGATAAAGTCGCTAAAGAGTTACCGTGAAACGAGAGTTGTCGCGCGATATAATTTTTGCGTTGCGGCTGTCCAATCTCGGCATAATACTTTTGTAATTTGGTTAGATCCCATCCAGAAGAGTGGAATCGTGCATACTTGTTTACCGAGCTTAATAACACTCTCCATGGCCTCCGAACCTGTGCGAGGTGGAATCGTCAGGGAGCTATGATTTACGAAGGCGACCCACCTCCACATACAAATCCACATGCAGTGAAGGCTCCCTTGCTCGTAGAAATCAATTTGTCGGCCAGAGCCTCCGCAGGTTGGTTCGACAATTGCATGTTATATACATCTACACAAGGAAAGATGGAGATGATAAGATGGGAGCACGTTCAATGGACGACGTACATGATACATTGTCAATCTGATCTTTTATCGCCTGGATTACCTTGGGGTGGCTATTGCCCAGGCATACTACAGCGGCTCCTCCGACGCCATCAATAAGTCGTCTGCCATCTTCAAGGTCGATGTACATGCCCTCTGCACCCTTGGCAACGGGTGGCGTCCAGGGCGTCCTATGAAGGATAGCTGTTGGCCGGGCGAATTCAAGCTTTGAGAAAGCGGGCATATTGGGCGTCGAAAAGATTGGTGAAATACGGTGCAAAGTAGCAGCAGAAGAGCGGGAACATTTGTTTAGTCAGATGGGAATGATTTTCACAGAGGTGCATTATCAGATTATTAGTTCGGACCCCCCCTTTCAGTTGGATAGAATAGCTTTTCTCAAGAACAAGACATCTTTAGCATTATTAACTTTGTAGGGAGATATATTTACAATACCTGACGCAGTCCCAGCTTGGTCTGAGCTCAGATGTTGTTGAATCCCTTCGTCATCGATGGTTGAGACTGTTGTCACACTTGCCGATTCATGGCAAAGCCGAGTTTCAATCTTTCGTTGACTCTCTCAACATGTTCCCATAACCACTCTTTATACCTCGGCAATGCCATTTATTCTGCCCACATACAACAACCTACCAAATCTTGCAGGTCTATCTAATCTGGTTGATCTGATTTATACCCTTTTACTGTACCATATTATTCCCTTAATCCTTATGCTTCCACAGACTCTTAATAGTTCTTAATTTACTGTTTTTTTACCAAGTAATATTCACTGTTCCTGTAGACATTTGGGTCACTTACGACTTAATAGTCACAGGCTTTGAATGGAGCTCTGACTAAGGTGTGACTTATTATGTGATATCTGGGGGTCCGAACTACAGGGTGTAATAGTACTTATCAAATGAAAGGGCATGAATTGTACTAACCACACAAACCAAAATAGTAATGACTGAAATTGATGGAGGATACAGTTGACCCCTCTTAATCCGCGCCTCCTCGGTGGGCACCTGGAGCTTTGAATTTTATGTATACGTGAATGTATGGCCCAGGGTCCAGGGAAGGAAATTTGAAAATTTAAGGATGCAAATATGGGATTTCCGATTTGCCACTCATGACGTAGATGTACACTATACGAGTAGTGCAGCTAGCTATTTACTGAAACAATCGGTACAGTGTAAAGAGACCATCTTTCTTGATCCTTTTGCAATCGAGACGAGTATACCCTTGGAAATTCAGCGCCAGGAACTGAACTTTCCTGCATAAGCTCTTAATCAGCGAAACTCGCATAACTTCCTACCTTGCAAGTGCGGTGCATGCCTAGACATCCGCATCTTGGTGTGCATCGGCAACCTCTCTACTGATATATCTCATCTGCCAGGTCAATCAGAGCCGTTCTGTTTTGAAACTGGAAAATGTCTTTGATTGACTTTTTCAGCTTTTTCCTCTGTGATTGGATGGAGGTCGAGTATAACATCGACGATAAGTTAGTTAGCTTTACGAGTCCCAGGTGAAAACATATCAAAGATGTGGGTTATCGGATCGATTTCTCTGCGGGTAGATCTATCGATTCAAAATCCTATGCGATATGAGAGAACCTGGGACAAACGCTGCGGACCAAAGAGTAGACTGTAATTGGGCTACAGTCATCAATAAATTCTAACACGTGAGTTGAGCGTCGTCACAGGTTCATCACATCATCACTCGTCACTCTTCTCAAACGATGTCTTCTTCCAAAAAGAAAGTGAAATCAGCTGTGACTTTACGCGATTATTTTCAAACTGCTGGGTGCTCGTCTAAGAGTGTCAAAGAAAAAAGAAAGTCGACTAACTATCACAAATCCCCCGTGACACAAAAAGATATAATCGCCATAGCCGATTCAGATAGCGAGCCCGAAGTGATTGAGGTCATCCGGTCCGCAAAGAGACGCCGTGGAAGCGATAGTTCAGGGGAAGTTATATTCGTAGAAAAATCTGCAGATACAACCGACAACCTGCGTGTTGCATCCGCAGTCTCAAGTAAAAGCTTTAGGAAAGCTGAAGATAATACGTCGCATAATAATCTCAAGCAAAAGTCTTCAGCTCCCATAGTTTTCACGCCTTCTGCTGCTCCAAATGGTGCGGCCCATAAGGAAGAAACTCCAATTCAGAATTCTGCAACACCATCTGTCCTACTTGCCACTGGTTTTGACACTGGTGCTACGTTTACAGACGCATTCTCGCCACCTTCGGTAGTGTCGTTTGGGGAACCAACACTTCTACTTCAAAATGACGGTACTGCCTCATTACTTCATCAGGGTGCGTCCACTTCGTGTTCTATACTTCCCAGAACCAAATGTCAAACCCTGCAATCTCCAGACGAAGCCAGCAACACGATGGATTTATACTACCCTCCTGAAGTTGGGGATGATTGGGGTACCGGCGACGATGAAATCACTCTTGCGCTTGTGCCTGACGAAAAAGAGGAAAACGACGATTTAACTATAACGTCCCCTGACGACGAAAGGGTCGCAAAATGCCCGTCTTGTAATATGTTGTTGATTGGGCTATCGCATCTTGTAAGCACTGGCTAGTATCATCTCTTGGGACTTGTAATGATTTTCCCGTTAGGAACTAATAAGACATGTCAATGACTGTTTGGATTCAGGAGGATGTCCTGTGCATGAGACTCCACCTTTGGCCAAAAATTTGGATAGACCCGAAGTCCAACCCTTTCAGCCGCTTTCGTTCCCTGCTCAACCGAAGTTTGAAGGACCTTCACCAACAATGGATAATGAAAAAACCACCTGTCTTCTTTCATCAAATGACAATGTCTTTTCGGTACTGATGTCGTCGCATAAGGAAAATGAGGCATGGAAAGAGGCAACCGTGCCTGAAAAGCGGGATTTCCGACCCAACAAGAGTAATGGCGGTCGACGCAAAGCACCCTTCTACAAAGTTTTACAAGGCATGCCTATCGCTGTCGATGCTTTTCGCTATGGGACAATTCCAGGCGTTACTGCATACTTTTTGACGTATGTCCTCTAGTTTTACACTCCTGCTGTTACACTCTAACACCTTGTACCAGACATGCGCATTCAGACCATTACACAAATTTGGCCTCGAATTGGAAAAGTGGACCCATCTACTGTTCCGAAGAAACAGCGAATCTCATCGTTCGCATGCTTTCAGTCAACCGACACTGGGTTCATCCTCTTCCATATGGTGTACCTACGGAAGTACCAAATACAGGTGGTGTTCACGTCACCCTCATCGATGCAAACCATTGTCCGGGGTCATGTCTCTTTTTTTTTGAGGGTCGTCAGACTGTCAATGCCGGAGACAGTAGTTTCAAGTCACCTTTTGTTGGCTCGAATAAGATATTCCGGTATCTTCACTGCGGCGATTTTCGCGCGTCTCCTCGCCATGTCTTACACCCAGTCGTCAAAGGAAAACGAATAGACCATGTTTACCTAGATACGACCTATCTGGACCCAAAGGTTAGTGATTCAATGGGTATTAAGTTTCAAGTTTCGTATAATACTTCTCAGTATACGTTTCCACCCCAACCTCTGGTTATCTCCGCGTGTGCAGAGCTTGCTCGTAGGCTAGTTGCAGGTGAATCACTAGGTCATGCCTCGACCGCAATGGATAAGTGGACGATCTCCAAAAACACTGCTGGAAATCAGTCAAGGACTGAAACGTGGCTCATTCTCGTTGGGTGAAATATTGTGCTCTTCTCAGCGTATTCGAATTTACATTCCACATTTTCCAGGACATATTTAATCGGAAAGGAACGCATTGTTAAAGGTTAGCATCAGTTAATTTTATCTCGTTTTCGCCTAATCCCGTTCACAGCCATTGCACACGCCCTGAATTCCAAGGTGTATTGTGACACACGAAAAGCAGCCATCCTTCGGTGCCAAGCCGATGATGAGCTTGATGCACTCTTGACGTCAAATCCTTTAGAAGCAACCGTCCATCTTGTCCCACTAGGTACTATAACTTCAGACAAGCTCAAGGCTTATCTGGCGCGCTTCAAAGGTAAATTCAGCAAGGCGGCTGGATTTAGGCCCACGGGATGGACGTACGTCTGTTTTTTTTTCTTATCTATCTTATTTCATTCAATGTACTTGTTTTTTCAAGGTATACGCCACCCACAGGAACAGACCAACTCCCTTCCGTCGCCTCCATCATCTCACATCCTCATCGAGGGTTCAACCACACCAATCTGCGTCCTGCTCGCCAGTCAACGGCTGCATTGCAGCTGTTTCCCGTTCCCTACTCTGAACATTCATCCTTCTTTGAGTTGACTTGCTTTGCGATGTCTTTTGATTGGGGGAAGATGATAGCAACTGTGAATGTTGGTAGTGAAACTTCTCGGGGTAAAATGGCTAAATGGGTTTCAAAATGGGAAGCTGAGCGGAAGAGGAGAGGAAAAGATGAAGTCGTTCCATATAGACACATCGACTATTGGTAATAGATGTGTTCATTGCTAAATTATAAATTTACGAGACGAACTGTATGATCTGTCAGCTTAACTGGCAAAGCATTGTCGCACTTCCTTATGCTGAATTTTTATGGCATAATTGGACGGCATACAAAGCATGTCATAACGCAAAAAGAAACAAGGTGATGAGAAAGCTCATCTACTCTGAGGCCTTCTGTTTTCTCCTGACATCCCTTTCCTCCGAAATGGTAAGTTTAGTACCCTTGCCCCTAGGCAAGGATATCCAGGGCTTGGTGCCCTCACCAATGACGAAGATGTTGGTCACACTGAATGACTGTGAGTCTGCGTATTCCAAGCATGAAGTGATAATGACACACCGGGTGGCAAACGTCCTGTCGAGGGAGTCCTTAACGTGTACAATATCAAACCCACCGACGTGCTTCTCTCGGTGCACAATAACACCAGCCCTTCCCATGTTGCGTCCACCGGTGATCATGACAATGTTACCAGTGTCGAACTTGACGTAGTCAACAATCTTGCCTTGCTCGAGGTCAAATTTGACAGTGTCATTGACCTGAATAAGGGGATCAGGATAACGGATGGTGCGGCCGTCATGTGTAACGATATGAGGGACACCGCGGGCGCCAATGGCGACGCGACGGACCTTGAGGAGCTTGTAGGAAGCCTCCTCAGGGGTGATACGGTGAATAGTGAAACGGCCCTTGACGTCGTATAGGAGACGGAAGTGCTCGCCAGACTTCTCAATAGAGATGACATCTAGATTTCTTTCATTGAGAAAAATTTCTTGTGACAGACATTCAATCACGAACCCATGAAACCGGCAGGATAGGTCTCGTCAGTGCGGACCTTGCCGTCAATTTTGATGAGGCGCTGCTTGACAATTGAAGTGACCTCACGGCCAGTCAAAGCATACTTCAGCCTGTTGCGGAGGAAAATGGTGAGAGGAAGACACTCGCGAAGCTTGTGAGGGCCAGGGGAGGGACGGGGAGCCTGGCAGATGAGCAGATTTCAGCGATCAAAACTCAAGCATCCCAAAGCCTTCACATACGTAGGTTCCGCTCAACTTGTCGAGCATCCATGAGGAAGGTGCAGCGAGACGCTTCAAGTGCTTTTTGGGTCCTCGAGCCTGCAGAAATCAACTGGTCAGCTCACATGCATGCTTCATAGTCGAGCCCCAAGGTCATCCAGCAGGAGAATGGCTCATCCAGCGAAATTCAAGCGTCAACAGCAAAATAACCATATGGAATGTACTCTTGGGGACTCTGAGACGGTATAATACGGACCATATTGGGGTGAAGGGTGCTTGAGGGATCTTGAGGATGTCGGTGGGCCCGTTGACGAAAGACTTTGCTTCACTCCAGCACAGACACGTGCGAATTTAGTGACTTGTGACTGGGCCCGTCACGTTCATCACATTCCATTTTTGCATCGCTCCCAAAAGCACAGGTATTCTGGAACACTGTTGATATATTCTTAAATTTGAACATATGTGTCGGCAAGGGTCTGACGTCAAATCTGATTGTACGTCAAATTATGAGAACTTATTCTTGGGACGAGCTATATATATTGGTTTTTCACCACATATGACCGGGAATGAACCTGGTGAGCTGAGGTTGCTCATGTGGATTCAACAGCATCAAGTAGTTGGCCTCGTTGAAATTGTTGCCAAGGAGCACCACAACACTTGGTTGCACGCAGTGCATGGCAGAAATCACAATATTTCAATTTATTCGTACATACATTCAACGACAAACGACACAAGAGCAGACACAAAAAAGAGACGTAGGTATGAACAAGAAGAATTGAAGACATGGAGAGCATAAGGGCATGTGTCATAAAGAAGAAAAGGACATGGGCGTTGTAGAGCTGGGAAGCAAAACATTCATCGAGAGCATAGCGGCGTACGATTGAAGAAAAAAAGATAGGGGCATAGGTCAGGAGCATAAGAGTCATTGGAGAGCATAACGACATTTGACAAAAAGCGAAATAGGGGCATAGGTAAGGAGCATAACGACATTTGACAAAAAGCGAAAAAGGACAAGGGACATAAACGTTTGGAAAGTTGAAAAACATGAGTGACAGACGGGATAGAGTACATAGAGCATAGAGCCGTCGTCAAATAGTCAAAAAAATCGTCATCGGTGGTGATGATGCGGATGGTGGGAATGCGGATGGTGAGAATGGAAAACAAACGGTGCAGGGGGTACAAAAGGAAAGTTGGGGGGAGGGTGGACAAAATGAGCACCGTGGGGCGGAGGGGGACCATACATAAAATGTTGAGGAGGGTGTCCTGGAAAGACAGCGTGAGGTACAGGCGGACCATGCAAAATAGCGTGAGGCACAGGAGCTTCTTGAGGAACATGGTGGGCAACAGGTGCGCGAGAGACACGATGAGACGCAGGGGGTGGACGATGGTTTCTTTCAAATGGTTGTTCATTATGTAGTTCAGCAAGATCAAGTTCAGCAACCAATCGATTTAGGCCTGCCATAGTGGCGACGCAACGATCATTGTGATTTCGCACTGCTTCGCCCACTGCAAATCCATCTGTTGTCCTGATGATCTCATCACCGCATGCGTAACAAAAGTGACTGTTTGCGAAGAATATTGCCACGTTCATTTTAAATCAGTGAAACGGAGTACAAGAATTTGAATGTGACTACATACGTGTTGCAGGCCGGAGCTTTACACTGAAGTATCAAGGTATACATCAGCGTCGGCCAACGCACGAAAGACATTGCAAATGACTTACAGTCATGTGGTTGCAGCCGTCCGTTTTCTCGATGAGAGTATTACAACCTATAGCAGAAAAAATTAACTCGTGATCAAATCTCGACCACAACTGGAAAACTAAAAACCTGGACAATTCTTCCATCCAAAGCGTTCTGAAAGCATTCGCAGCTCTGAGCTTCCATCGCACGAATGGGGTGCGCCACTCGATTCTATACGTTGTTGGCAACGTTTGCAAAAGTTCTGTCCGCAGCCTGCAGGACAGAGTATTTGATCTGTTGAGCGATACACCTCACGATCTATGAAGGAAGCTTCTTTGCATCTATAAAAGCCTGTAGTCAATACCCAGACCTGAGGTAAGAGCAGAAAAAAGTGACGTCCCTGGGACAGGTTATCTCGATTCCAACCGCAGCCTTTTGTAGCCTTTCAAAGATGCGGATATACTTCTTCTCAAGTCCGAGTCGACGTACGAGTGTTTCGTCAATGTCTGTAAATCGACGTTGAGAATGAAGTAAATGAATAGCAAAGATACACACTGCTCTTCTTTGCCGGACCAGGAGCCGCAGCACACATCGGGCAAAGAATTGGAAACCGATTCGATTCTAGACCTGTTATCACTGACCTTTGGATACAGTCCTTGCAAAAGACATGTCGGCATCCTGGGATTCGGATTATACTGTTCTCAGAGTAATTTTCCAAGCAAACACCGCACTCGAAGTTTGTAGGCGACCCAGCGTCATCCAATTCGCTTTCCTCATTAGACACTGATGGACGAGTGGCTTCACATATTTCTGCAATATAACTCTCGGTAATCCTATCTAGCTGCTCTTGTTCGGAAGGGATCACGTCAGGAAGACCGCTTGGTCGGTCGAACTGGTACCTTCGTGGACGATTGACAGAAGGTCTAGCCGAATGTGCATTCGTCCTGCCAACATCTTGTAAACTGAGTTTCAATGCCCGTGATATTGCAGCCTGGAATTCAATGTCCTCCACCGATTCTGGCGGAATGAAGGGGATCGAGCCCGGCCCAGAATAAGACGAGAACTGTTGGTTAGGATGAGCTCTTGCATACTGAGGTATCTTTTCTCTGTGCTGCAACTCGATGAACCAGGCAAAATCAAGCCGATGCGCGCCTTCAGTCGGGGTATTTGTGATGGCGCGGGCCATGAAATTCGCAGTGTCAGTTGTCGAGGTTGATATCGCATACTTCGTAGGTCCTGAACCAGTGGCTTGAGGATCGTAAACAAGATATTTAAGCCCATTCGGAACTCGGACCTTCAAGCAAGTCACCATATTAAAACCATTGTCTAAGACAGCGGCTGAAGCCCTAGGTCGACATGTCATATCCCTATGTAAAAAGCTGAGCACAGTATGTAGATAAAACGTCACCTACTTACCGCAGCCATTCTTCGACCTTACGAAATGCATTTGAGATGGTACTCTTCTGTTGGGATCCTGGCTTTTGCTCAATGTACTCCCTGAATTCGGGCTTCTGAAGAATATCAAGAATCAGGAGGTTGTCCTCTGATGGCCAGTAATGACATATTTCCTTCACTTCCTGTAAAATAGATGATGAATAACAAGAGATGACGATTGTGGCAAACTCACCTCGACTGTCGATGACCTTGACATGTACGAAATCAATTCCTCACCATCGACGTGATCCTGGGACCTTAATGCTATGCGAGCAAAATTCATAGCTGCCAATCGGGCATATGATCGACGAGGTAAAAATCCACCACTGAACTCCAAGAGAGCCCTATCATCGAAATGATGCTGCCCGCCTCGTTGAGAACCAGAATACCATGAAAATCTGTCCATCTCAAGTATAGATTACTGGGTAATGAGGTGAGCGAGAAAAACTAGCTGTAGTTGAAACCGTTTATATAGGAATCCATTCCGAGGATCAAGCAAGTTAATTGTTTGCACGAGTTCTTGTGCAGAATAAAAGAACCGTCCAAGTTCTTTGTACTCGTAGCGAAAGTTTTTGGCAGCATTGAAGCGTATGAACAAGAGTGCTTTTTCTTGAGTACTGCGCGACAGATGTCATGGTTATATCACCGACAACAAAGCACAGAATAAGCATAAGCGATTACAAAACGACGACTGAAAACAAATGTCGAATCACGGGAAACAATGAGTATCAGCGTTGACCATACATGTTTTGCCTGCATAAACATTTCAAAGGACAATATTATGGAGAACTATTGAAGTTGACCAGATTTGCAACCCTAAATAATGCATTTTGGTTTTTGTAATATAAGTATGAAATCTCCGACGTAACTTTTACACTCAACAGCTGATCGTAGTTCTCTAGTAGATATCGTGTAAGGGAGAACGCAGGAACGCAGAAATATCTAGAAAAGTTTTCTGTCCATAAATACAAACGGGTATTGAACTCTATAATAAATATTATTGCAAGAACAGCCTGTGGCTAGAGTAAGAGTAAGTGTCAATACTTGCGAGGTCCTTGGAATATGGAATATTCATGCCAGTTGATATACTCCTACGAGGCTGCTGCTGCTACTTGATATGTCTGCTTTGCCCAATGGGTTTCCGATGGTATTTGTGTATCGGGTAAGAGCACTGTTTCCAGAGGTGGCGAGTCAACTGATGACGGCGGAGACGGATAAGAGAATGGACCTCGTGAACTGCAAGTATCGGTGGCGTGTTGAGCTGGCATGGTCGAGGCCTTAATTGAGAGATGCGACTGATATGTGTGAGGATGCGACGGGATCGTGTTCGGATGATGGAACGTATGTGATGTCGCCGAAGAAACATTCCTCGGTCGACCATGTGCAGTTACACCAATACCCGTGCTACTCGACTCCGCTGTTGAAAATTCTGGTGGGTAGTCTGTTCCAGCCATCAAAATTGAATCCGTCTTGGTTGTAGGCAGCATCATGTCACGAGCAGCCTCCACTCTCCGCATCTTCTTCTCTCCCCTTTCCACGTCCGATTTAGCATTGTTGTACAGATAAAGGCCCGTAAAAGTTAGAAGGATTCCGAAACCTTGAACGGGATGTACTCGTTGGTTAAACCAAACGATGGCAATGCAAATAACGGCTACTCGTTTAATGAGGGAGGCAATGGAATATGTGACGGGAGATGTAGAAGACAGGATGACAAAAGCGATGATGTTTTGGGCGAAGTTGACAGTGCCGTTCATGAAGATATAGTACATGACAGAATGCGGTGTCTCGTGGCCGCCTTTGGGATGGATCACATGAGACGGATTTGTCGTAGAGGCGTAAAGAAGAGGGAGATCATGATAGATCCATAGAGGGACCATGATGATGAAAGCCATGCTCGCTGAATACAGTAAGAGATTGAGTTTGTCCAGTTTGTGAACCGATTGTGTCGGACCCCCTCCATTTGTAGGCATGATCTTCTTGAAGAAAATGTTTGAACTGACGAAGACAAGAGCGGAACCAAATGCACAGAGCAATCCTATTGCGTTCGAAGCTGACATGTCGAATGAACAAGCCAACATGACACCAATTGTCAAAGGTAACAGGGAGACATAGGTCCTTGTGGAATAACTGACACCAAAGAGGAGAGAATATGCTGCGACAGTGAATAGGGGAGAAAGAGCCTACGTACTTCATTCAACGATGCAGCAAGATGGAAACTGAAAACTACCTCACCTTGATTGTGTGTACAGTGCTGACTGGAATCCGCGAAATGGCGATGCTGGAAAACATATGGCCACCAACCTGGAACATACCCATCGGGAGAGTGTTCCGAATAATGGTCCGACTTGGTGCTCGAAATTTGGAAAAACGTATTAGGGGTGACATGAAGAGAAGGCAAAAGATGGCGACGAAGCCGAATTGGATGAATGTGAGGGTGATAGGATATCGGAATTGGGTAAGAATAGCCTTTCCGGTGTTAGAAGCCAGTGCGGACATCGAGTACCAGAGGACGCATAGGAGTATGAAAACGACTGGAGACGAGGCTGGAGGTGCGGTAGACAAGCAAGGCTTGGGCGAAATTGGAGGAGATCGGCCCGTCTGTGACTGGCAAAGGCGAACTATGAGGGCTTTCAAAGAAGCGAAACAAATGGCAGAAGTGGAAGCAATAGAATATTTGTCTTCCTTTTCGTCGAGAAGAGGGACCAAGCGTGTGTCTACACCCCATGCTGAGTCGGAAGGGTAGACCTGGCGAGCGTCAAACGCCTGGGCAGAGTGTTTGTCGAACATAGGGCAGAATCGTGGTACTTGTCAGAATGAAATCAATACCTTAACATCCGGGGAGACGAATTGTATGTGTGTGACAACGAATGTGACCATCTCTACCAACCTTAGATATGTATCTTGATCTAGGTGCCCGTCCTCAGCCGCGATCGTGTAACTATGGACAATATGAGCCGTTGACCCGATTTTTTTTTCAAAGAAGACAGAAGGAATAAGCTCGTTTGTCATCACCTCAAGTTGGCATGCCATTTTTCTATTCTGGGAACGAACGTTTGAGCGTTTGAAAGATCGATATCGAAAAATAGTTTTGCGTGAACTCTCCATTGAGCATATATCTACACCAACGCTTAGCCAAACCTAGTTAGTCTTCAATGCCTGAGTGGGTGTTTGAGGCTTTCCTTCATTTTGAAGTAACAATGATCTATTCGTCAATCGTGTAATTATGATTCTTGTCAGATCACACCGTCACAACTCAACACACACGTACTAGTCGAGGCTGAACATGGCCGAAACGGCACCCGTATACAGCAAGTCAGATGCTACTTCTCCACCAGAACCAGTTACTGAGCTTGCTACTGGTACGACACCTACTATTGTGACCCTCTCAGAACCAACTTCGACCTCGACTGCGCCTCCAGCTGAACAAGGTGCAGCACCGGTAACTGCGGAAGCGCCTTCAACTATCGGAACTCCTTCAAAACCCTCTACGGCAGCAGTTTTCCCTGAGGAAACCCCGGCTCCCGCAACAATCGCTACTTCTGCCCCTTCAGCTACTGCGGAAACTATGAAAAACACTAATACCAAGCCTTCAATACAGACATTTGCAAAAGATGGCGAAGTTATAGAGCCACAGAACACTCTGACTCGACAATTTACCCAGCGAGAGTGGGAAGCCTTGAAGGAATTCAGGGTGCGTCAGTACGATAGGCTCTTGTCAGTGACTACTTACAGTCATATAGGGAAAACTTCCTGAGATCTTTGCAGAAGGATACCCAGACGACCCGAAAGCCAGTGACAGAGCTATCACATTCTGGGGCGTCAATATCGACCCTAGGGCACCAGCAGTGGATGCCCGCGTCAGCGTAGTGCTCATGAAGTTCCTGCGAGCAAGGTTAGCTAAGATTTCTCGGTTCCTCGTTGTTTCGTAGTGTTGATCTTGTAGGAACCTTAACGTCCACGAAGCTCGTGACATGTTTGTGTCCACCCTTAGATGGCGTACGTCTATAGATATCGATGCAGTCCTCAAGGAAGAATTTCCTGAAGATGTGTTTGGAAATGTGGGACACATCTTCGGACACGATCGTCAGGGAAGACCAGTGGTGTAAGTTCACAAGAGGTCAATACTCGTCGATTTCCTTCATGGATATGACCACAGGTACAATATTTATGGAGGAAATAACCTTACAGAGGTTTTCAGCGACACAAAAAGATTCATCCGGTGCGTGAAATGCTTGTATATATATTATTGGCTAACGGTATATCCATAGATGGCGAGTTGCCCTGCAAGAGAAGAGCATCGCCCTGTTGGATTTCACCGAAATCGACCAGACTATACAAATTCATGGTACCAATATAAGTTTTTATATGTCCCCGACTGATTTTTGTGTCAGATTACCTTGGTGTGGGCTTGACAAGCCGAGATGCCAAGTCTAAAGCAGCTGCTAGCGAGGCGACTAACATCTTTCAGAGTCATTATCCAGAATTGCTGGTATGTTTTGTCAACTTTATTGTCAGACCTAGAAACGAAATACGTTCTGTAGTACAAGAAATTCTTCATCAACGTGCCGACTCTGATGAACTGGATCTTTTGGGCTTTCAAGCCGCTTTTGCCTGCAGCAACATTAGCCAAGATGTCAGTTGTGGGGACTGGCCATCATGCGCTTGGGAAAGCGCTATTGCCGGTCATTGATGCCGAGGAATTGCCCAAGCGATACGGCGGCGAGGTCGACGGGTGGTAGATTGCATCCCACTGATATACCCGGTTTTGATATGTCAATCTCAGGGACTTGATTTTGCACCAGTTGTCTATACCTTCATTTCCCTATCATTTGTGATTCACACCTTTTTTCGTACTTTTGACATCTTCCGTTCCTTTTTATTTGCGATACATGGGTTTTTTGAGTGTTTTATGCGTGTTTTGAGTAAGGTGAATCAAATCCGTGGAGAAACAGGTGACAAATGGCATTGAATCAGGGCTTGACCGTATGTGGCATTTTCTCAGCAACTAATTTGTATATGCAAACAAGCCAAAGCAGGAGCAAGGCATTCTACAATGCTCTGATCAAAACGAGGTATCATGCAAGTCAAATCTTGTAGTGGAGAGATGGACAACAGAGAATCAAGAAGATTGTAACTTCATCAGATGAGGCAGTTACTGCCGCCAGACATTTGTTTTGATTTATGATGTCTTGATTCCATCTCATCACCCAGTCAACCCAACACTAAATACATACATTTCATTCTGTGCGACAGAAAGTGTGAATGTCATCGTTGACAGACACAAGTACGCCATTCCACTCATTTGGCCCACAAACACGGCTATTCCGAATAGAGAGATATATCCCATCAGCCTTCCAGACCATGTCTCCTTCCATTGACGTCTTCGAGATGGTCATGCAAGGCAATGTCATGTTGATTCGGGGGATATCGAGCTGGAGTGTCTGTAATGTCGGGCACATCAACACCAAAGATGCTATGAGCAATTGGCTGCCACCTAAAACACCAAGGTGTCGGATGTTCGGTAGGGTAAATGCAACGTGAGTCAACCGCCGCAAATTGCAGGTGATGCCAGTCTCAGGATGATTGTACTCCCGCGACGTGTACCTCAATTCCAGGCGATTGAGCGTCGTGGGAAGGGGATTATATGAAAGGAAGTCGAATATGTCATCAATGGATCCAGAAACATAATCGATGGATAGAGTGGATAATTGTGGTGTGGTGTCAAGCAAGCGTAAGAAGTATAACAAATTAGACAAGACTTTCTCCATTGTAGGCGTCAGTTTTCTCCGTTCTCCGGTTGGAGTATAGTCAATCGTCACATTGATTGATCGACATAGGGGCATACGTAATGTCATGGTGTACTTTTTAAGCATAGGAGACACCCCTGCCAGGGTGGCAAGATAGGGATCGAGGTAGGATGGGTTGGGAATATAGACGTGCTTGAGGGACATCCGAAGGAAGAGAGCCATCCATGTCTTGTTCACCAACATGGAAGAAGTCATGAAGATGATGCGCTGCTCCGTGGTCAGAGGTGAGAACCATACGAGAAGGAGGATGGTTTCAACTAACTCGACTGGGAGCCGCGGAGAGCAGACGTTGTAGTTGCGAGACATAGCGGACAGAGGATTACAGACGTCTACCTACCCTCAGGCCCTTGCGTATTTATACATTCATGACCCGAGCCAGGAACGAAATCACATATGGGAGGAATTGCCATTTTCACGATGGATGATTGATACGTCAAGTGTCCGGGCCATTCGCAGTAAGCCACATCCCCTAAGAACTTGAAGGAACATGTGTTGGTAAAAATTAGGCCAGATCAATCTCTCGGGAGTACTCCATTGATCAAATCCTCGCTGATAATCTGATTTAGCTTTGCTATGCAATGGTCTCCGTGGCAAATAAAGGCCAAGTGTTGCCGTCCACGTGGTCTGTGTGGCTGTCATACTGTATAGTACCCGGCAACTCCCTGCAGACGTTCTCACGCGATAGACCAAATTATCACAGTGCTGAAACCTCCAACCCCTCAAAACACTCCCTCAAGATGGTCAGAATTCTGTCTTCGATTGTTCTATGCATGGATTGAAGGTTTTTGCAGACGAAACGCACAAAGAAGGTCGGAATCACGGGCAAGTACGGTACTGTGAGTATACATAATGTTTTTCGTGGACAGATCGCTCTAACTTCATTCGCTGGTATAGCGTTATGGTGCCTCCCTGCGTAAGCAGGTTAAAAAGATGGAAATTTCCCAGCATGCCCGTTATACCTGCACGTTCTGCGGCAAGGTGCGTTCATAGTCTTTGATCCAAACGATATATTGAAGGTATGGTGGTTTGTAGGATTCCGTCAAGAGGACAGCAGTTGGTATCTGGAACTGCTCTTCATGCAGAAAAGTCATTGCTGGAGGTGCATGGACTGTCTCGACGACTGCTGCGGCAACTGTGCGCAGGTGCGTTTCCTCGTTGACCATGATAAGACTTGTTTGACGCTTCTCATCTAGCACTGTTCGTCGGTTGCGCGAACTGACAGAGGCATAGAGCATGCTCTACCTTTTTTTCCCCTCACTGTCTTCCGCATATTTGTTTGTTCATATGTCACCCATCAATTCACCACCGTTATGAACAGCATGCTGTATTTTATTCTGAGTAAATTCCTGCTCAACCAATCAACTGCGTCAGACAATGCATTGAAAAGCCAGTTCTCGAAAGTAAGCTTACAATTGCAGTAACAGAAATACAATAGATGTGGTTATATAGATAGGGAGGTTGTCTATGATGTCGCAAAGTCCAACCCACCGTTCACGGTACCATCTTCCACCTCGATGTCCCCGTCCGCATCTGCGTCGCCCCTTACCATCAAGAACATGGGATCTACAACCTCCGCCAAAGCCTCTTCTCGTTCGTCTTCTTCTTCTTTGCTCATTTCAGAATGTTTCAGACGAATAATTTCCCATTTGTCGTCATACTGTTCGTAAATCTGGAGATAGGATTGTTATTAATGGAAGTTTGTATCATGGAAAAGACTCACGGCTGCTCGCTTTTTCTTAAGAGTCATCTTTCGTTCAATGTTTTTGTAATAGGCACCCTTCGATCTTCGTGCTGGTTGATGTTCTATTCCATTCGTAAGGTCATCAAATGATTCCAAAGGTTCCCCGTCATCGAGAACAAGTAAGAATTCATTTGGCACTTCTTGTTCGACTTTGACTGTCTCATAGTCTCGTACGAAGTTGTATATGGTCTCCTAACAGTCAAAGTTAGTCTGCGTTGGACCGAACCACCCAAACTGACCTCTTGTTCTTCCGGTACTTCATAAGGTGCAAGCGCAAACCGTGTCTCCTTGAATCTGAGCGCTGACTCGTCATCTTGGGTGAGGTAGTAGGCCAGAAACGAGTCGTGTTCAGTTTTCATCGGGCGGAGAATAGCACAATCCAACCGTGGATCCTCCACCTGTATGAAGTGTTAGAGATGCGTGATGAAGAAGTGATAACATACACCGAGAGCTTTATCTCCAGGTCGTTCGGAGAATCTGAAGAGATCGTATTGGTTCGACCAGATATCTGCATCAGGGAGAATTTCATAGGATTCGACGGCGGTAACTCCTGGTTTATTGGGATGTCTCAAGTCTTCAAGAGAGAACGTATCATTGCATGCAGCAAACGATGCTTCAATGTCGCGGAGTTGTGCTGCACGGGATATGTCAATTACTGTCGTCTGGAGTTGTTTTCTAGAAAAAGATTAACGTTTGACAGAAGATAGAAAACATAATATGTCGTACTGTTCCTGTCCACTAGATCTCTGTGAGCTCTCTCTGCTGATGTACTCTGTCTTTCGTAGCCATGGGACATTTGCTAATGGAGTAGAACCTGAAGACCCATTCGCATAGGACCCAGACTGCGTCAAGTCACCCAAGAGGAAAGCATCTTTTGGATCAAGAGGTGGTAAATTTTGTGGGTCAGGGTTGAGTTCTGCAGTCCAAAATGTATGAACAGTGTGACAAAACTATTTAAGCAATAGACGAACCAGAATCATCCCCGTTCTCCTCCCATAAGCACTCAAACTTTCCAAGATCAAGAGGCATTCCGCATTCCGCATCTACAATCATTGGTAGCGGCATTTCGTTAGCCAAGGCATGGAGAAACTCTGGTCTCGCGTAGCGCATAGGGTTTGTTGGAATGTCGAGGAGTTTTGGGGGACATGGCGGCGGTGGGAGAGGATTGGAGTATCGAACGCGAACCAGGAGATCTAGTTTGGAGCTGAAGCATAGTCAGAGTCGAGTATTTAGCCCATGGAAACGTATGACCCGACCTCTTCTTGCTCATAGTCAGTAAACGCTCTAGTAACTCCCAAATTAGGAGATTTAGACTCTCAATAGACTGATTACATAAAGATAAAAGGACAAACTATTTTAGAATATTATATACTCAGAGTAATGAGTAATGGCCCTCGTGTCTTGAGCTTGATGCTATGCCTTCAATAGCTCTTTCTCGAGAGTGGTGGTTACATCGAAATCCATGTCGACCACTATTGACTGTGGTAAAGTGGAACCGAATGTACCAACCAATGTTGAAATTCTGAAAAGGAAATAATGTCGTTTCTTGTTTGACGTATCCCGGCTTGTTTGAAAGTTTATGGTCTTGGGGAACATAAACCCTTGTAGTATTGGTGTACTCATCCTCTCCATTTATTGAACGATTTTGGAGCGTTTCTGTCGTCTCGAGTAAGAAGATAGTCTTCAACCAAGCACTGAGGAATGTTGACGATTAAGTATTCTAATTCACGTTGTGTCTGTCAGATGCATATGGTTCTAGAATCTCGGTAGAAAAATATGTTTTGTGACGCTACGTCCTGTCATCATACTCCCATGAGCTCCATCATCGGCTTCATTAAGAGGATTTATACGGTATGGTAATTACGTCCTGAATAAAGAAGTATTGAGGTCATAGTCCCTACCTATTGTAGGGCCTGAATCCTCCTGTTTGCCCGGTTGTGTCCACGTCAGAGAGTAGACCTCTCAAGTTCGGGGTCTTGGGTGCAGCTACAATTGCCCCGGTAGCAATCGTTGCCCCCGTGAAGAATCACCCAGAAACAATCCTCTATGCTGTAGCAGCTCGTGACAAAGCTAAAGCGACTGCGTTTGCACGAAAACACGGTATTGAAAAGGCGTTCGGAGGACCTAATGGATATCAAGGTAACATTCTGCGTTTGAGCTTGTTCAGTACCATTGGCCTCTGAAATAGTACAATTGTAAGAGTTGATCGACGATCCTGAAATCGACGCAATCTATAACCCTGTACGTGTATTAATTTTTTTGTTATACGTCTCTGAGAGAGTCTTCCAAAGTTGCCCAATGGCCTTCATTATGAATGGACGATGAAGGCGTTGGCGGCCGGAAAACATGTTCTACTCGAGAAGCCCTCCGCAAACACTGCCGAAGAAGCTCGTCAAATGTTTGACTTGGCCGAAAAAAAGGGTCTAGTACTTTTAGAAGCATTCCACTATCGGTGAGTTCACTATGTTCCATCCGTGTTGCTTGTAGTTTACCCCGTCGTCACAGTTTCCACCCCGCCATACAACGCGCCAAAGCCATCATCGACAGCAGAGAATTGGGAGCCATAAAACACATCTCAGTGTTACTCTCCATTCCCAAAATCATAGGGCCGAAGACCACTGACATTAGGTACGACTATGCTCTGGGCGGGGGCAGCCTCATGGATATGGGGTGTTACACTCTCAACCTTATTCGATATCTATCGTCCTCCAATCCCACTTCAGTAATCTCTGCTGAACATAGCGTTTATACCCCAGTCAACTCTCCAGCGTCTTTCAAACCCAATATTGATCGCAGGACTGCTGCAACGCTTGCCTTGCCTAACAATGTGACTGCGTCGCTCGAATGCGATTTCGCACTGCCCCTTAAATATGGTTTCATCCCTCCTATGCCCCTCATCAAAGCATTGATCACATTGGAGGGCGGAGAGATCGAGGTGTATAACTTTGTCATGCCTACTCTTTACCATTTCATCAAGGTTACGACCAAGGACGCCGGTAAGAAAACAAAGACAAGAGTTGAGAAGGTATACACTTTTGCGGATGGGAAGATGGAGGGGAAGGGAGAGGCATGGTGGACAACGTACCGGTTCCAATTGGAGGCTTTTGTTAACCGTATCAAGGGACTTCCAGTCCAGGCGTGGGTGGATGGGGATGATTCTATTGCAAATATGCACTGGATTGAGCAAATCTATGCAAAGGTATGGCTCCTTCTTGACAATGCGATATTTGCCTTAATGATCATTTTGCAGACGGGCCTTGGAAGCCGCCCCAAGTCGGAATATATTCCTCCCCAGTCCGATTGATGTTTGCTTCTCATGTAATAATGTTATTTCTATCATTCTCCCATATCTACGTCCTGTTCGCCATCACCAACATTTTGTTTAGCCTTTTTAACATCAGGCTCTCTAGTTCCATCGTCTACGGCACCAGCCAACTCTCGCTCCTTTTGAAGCACCTTTTGCTTATTCTTAAGTCGACCAAGTATCCTTTTGCTCTGCTTTTCCGGTTCTGGTGGCGCAGTATCGCCATCGGGATCATTTTCTGGTTCATAACCTTTCGGCATGGCGACGAGATCGTTGTAAAGCTCTAATTTCTGAAGGTCAACCTCAGTGGCTGTGGGGGATTGAACCGAGTCAGTTGATTACTAGTGAAGAACGTGCGATACCTACCTGGAAGGAGAACTGTCGAGTTTAATGCATTGATGATGGGTGACTCGGAGGTTGATTTCAGAAGCTAAGGCGATGTGAGAAAGGGATGGAAGTGTATAATGTATCCGTACCTCTCCGGATTCTGAAACCTCGACGACAAGGAAATAAGATTGATTCGTAGGCTCTGTACCATCAACCCAATTTCCATCTAAAGCCACCCATATCCGGTCATCTTCAACGACAATAAAATCGAGCACGGGTCGTCCTAGTTCGAGTGGACGAACGTCCGCAGCTGCCCCATCGCCTGGATAATCAACCGAGAACAATGCTGTTGCACTGGAAGCACCGTAAGAATCACCATCCGCATTGAGTGAGTAATGCAAAAGCCCACCCAACCGCACTGAAAACGATACGACGCGACGCCGTAGTCTCGATCTTATTAATCACAAGTACCTTTTCAGCCTTTTCCTCGCTGGCTGGATTCCCAGAGGCAGCCGGAGGATTATCCAAAGTCTCGTTCCCAGCTTCTTCTTCTTCCTCTTCTGCTTCTGTTTTCGCCTTGCCCTTCCCCTTTGCCTTTACCTTCTTACCACGTCCCCTCCGCCTGACCTCAGCAACATCCTCACCATCCACCCCTCGCTTCCTCCTGGAGCTCCGTACACATATATAACGCTCAACAGCCTCCCACACACGTATCTCATGCACAACAGTCCCACTCATCCAATCCCAAACTTTGAGCATCTGATCGCCCCCACCCGACACGAGTTGTGAAGGCATAAACACCGGAACATGTATCGCCGAAACGAATCTACAACCTCGTCGATGCGGGAAAGTAAGTTTCTTTTTCTTTAAAGAAAAAAATCGGGGTGGGGGTGGGGGTGGGGTCGTTGACTTACTTTGTGTGACCGAGGCAGAACATCTCGATATTGTACCCCTGCGGGAACCAGCTCACGCGGATATGCTCGTCCCGATCCGCAGTGATAATGTACCTCTCATCAGCGCTCAACACGAACGCGTTCAGCAGGGACGTGTGTCCCAATATCAGCGCACCCCCCGACGGGTTCTCGTGTGACGACAGAGCGTCTTTCTTTTGTTTTTCGGTCAGTGGAGTGTATTCGATGGTGTAGCTGTATTATTAGATTGAATCAATATCAATGGAATTGGAATTGGGAGTAGAGGAGGAGAGTGTGACCTGACCTGAAGACATCGCCGAACTTGTCAGAGACAAGGATGGTTTTTGCTTCTGATGTGAATTGGATAGCGGTCGGGCGTTTTGGGAGTTCGCTAGTGTTGGTTCGAGGTTCGAGGTTCGAGAGATTCTTTAGGATATATATAAATATATGACGCTGGAGACTTACCGTTCGTTCACGAGGCTGAGACTGTCGATTTCCCAGATCTTGAGTATCTTGTCATCACCCGCAGTAGCCAGATAACGAAACCCTTTGTCGACTGCTGCGCACCGGACAGGTCCAGCAGAGGCTGTTACTCTATTGCGGACGTCTCCCGTGCTGATATGTAACACAACATTAATCAAAAAAAAAAAAAACGAACCGAACCGAAAATGGAATCGCATACGATGTATCGAGGACTTGGATGTTAGGCCCGGAAATAACTGCGGTGTGCAGCCCCACACCGCGGAACAGCCGCGTGATTGGAAAAACCGACGTCGACATCGGTGTGGCGAACAATTAGATTAGTGTTTTGTTTTGGACCCACAGACATTCCCTTGGAAAAATCGTATAGAGATCTTATCTTATCTTTGTTAATGGTTCTACGTTCCCCATTCGAAATAATGAATAATGCTGACTTGACAGTCCGTGGTCCATGGATTATCTTGTTGCGTGATTTTTTGGGCTCACTGTGGTTGGGCCACCGGCCAACTGGTAATTGTTCCCAATTGTAATAGATTGGACCATCGGGCGTCTTTTCATCTCGATATCGTCCGAGGAACTGATTTAAGCGTATTCGTCCAGTCAAGGTATATACAACCGGTCTCTTGCACACGATGAGACGTGGATTTCTCGTTGGCAAGAACAAGAAACCTGAAACAGACCCTGCTCAGCGACGTAAGTTGCATCGATCCACACACATAGTACGTTATATAAATGCGTCTGGACAGAACGACCTGAACCACACTTGGGTCAAAAAATATTCGCAGAGCCGCGTACGTCAACGTCAACGTTCCATCCACCGAAACTCACTGATCAGCACAGAACAT
>QLON01003902.1:0-18665 GCA_003313675.1 Termitomyces heimii
TCTCCGCCTCCCACTCTCCTCCCGACAAACCCCTCTCCCATTCAATCTACTCCCAGCATCCGTCCGCCGCCCAAATCAACCCCTCTTACCCTTCTTCACAAATGCACCATGTCCCCCATCCCCACGCCCATGCCAGGCATCACCACCCTACTTATCTCTATAGCCCTCCCGATAACAATACCAATACCACTGAACTTCAACGGAGGACTGAGGAAATTATCAACTTTGGCACTGCAGGCAGTAGCTAGATGTAGACTCCACTTTTTCCTTTCACTTATGTTTTCTTTTATGTAGATTCAGACTACTTTCCTCTGTTCCTACCTACAGTCCAACGTCCATAGCATCATCGTCCGCGTCTCCGTTTCCAGTCTTCTCATCCTTTTTTTGCTCTTCACAAACGCCCGGGACTGGCAAGGGCTTGTATAGTATCAACGCCTGGCTCGTGTTCGCCGGCAACGTCATTCGTCCCCTTTGATTTGAGATTTTCTTCAAGAGCGCCGGTGATACCGATATGCTGACTGCGTCTGCATCCTCTTCCTCGTTTTCCTCGTCCGAGGACTCTAATGAGGTGACAACAATTCCTGTGCCAATCTTCTCTCAGTAATTCGAGGTTATACTCGATAGGAACAACCTACGGTCAGGTTCCGGTTCATACCATGAGGAAGACTTCATTTTGACTTCAAGAATATCGGGTTCCTCGATAGCAGTCTGCGACTCTCTAACGGGAACCAAGGAATCATCCTCCATAGGGGCATAGTCAAGGTCATCAGACTCGGAAACAAAGGTCTGCCCACAAGACACGCTTGGCTTGGCGCCGGAGAGGCTAAGAGAAGAAAAGTCAGCCTCTAGGACAGTATGCTTGCCGCGTTTCGGAGGCGGAGAGGGACTCCTGCTGCGGCTGGCATTTGGACTGTCGCCCTTTACAGAGCGTTTTCTTTTGGCAGTAGAGAACTTAAACCAAGGATGCGAGGTGGAACCCGGAACAAGCCACGAAGTCATTGCAATGCGTTAAAAACGTAGGGATGTAACATTCATACATGAGCTCAGGTTATTCACGTGCACTTCCCGCACTTTCTCGCACAATCTCTGGTTTATTGCAGATGTACGATTCTCACAGGCAAAAAGGGCAAAGATAGTATAGAACACACACAGCCCACACACTAATTGCGCTTTTTCGACACACCGACAGTCTTGCCACGACGGCCTAGTTAAGGAAGTACCGTCAGTAAGCAAAGTCTCAGATGTCATACCCACTCACCAGTTGTCTTCGTATGCTGACCCCTGACACGCAAGCCCCAGTAGTGCCTGAGTCCACGGTGAGCCCGAATCTTCTTTAGCCGCTCAAGATCATCACGGAGCTTAGAGTCAACACCGTTGGAGAGAATTTGCGAGTTTTTGCCATCGACAATGTCTTTTTGTCTGTTCAAAAACCATGTGGGAATCTTGAATTGTGTCGGGTTTTGAATGATCGTGACGATGCGCTCGAGTTCATCAGAGTTGAGTTCACCAGCGCTATCTCATATTAGTCTAAGAAGATTCAAAACAAAATCTCTCCATACCGTTTGCTAAGATCAACATCGGCCTTCTTGCAGACCAAGTTGGAGTACCGGCGACCAACACCCTTGATCTCGGTCAGGGCATACATAATTTTGCGTTTACCGTCGACATTGGTGTTGAGAAGACGGAGAATGTGCTGAATTGGCCATTCTCAGTCAAATTGCTTTCCATATATCAAACTGGAAATACAAACCTGGAATTGTTGATGAGCCTCGGGGACGACGAGAGACATGATGGTAGTTTTGGCCTATTTCGCAAAATTGTCAGAAGTTGGTCCGATGGCACATCCATAACCAAGTTCCGCCATCCAGCCCATATCTCCATCATTCCACCCCGATCCAACTCGTATGCATATCGACAGTGTAGAAAACACGCATCCGGCGCCGTATGAAAGGTTCTCACCTTGAGCACGCCCGAAATTTGACTGGATGGAGACGACTGACGCGACGACAATACCACCCTTCTCTCCAGTCGGGATCTTCCGAATTCTTTATTTGTCTTTGTTGTTTCTAGCCGATGACACGGTCCAGAATGTACTTAATGTTTGATGAATCAGAAAAGGACGTCAACGAGGTCGTAGATTATGTATTAAAGCAAAAAATAAAAGAAATATCAGGATGATAATGAGTCGCTAAAGTATGATTGAGCAGATCTAAGAGCCTCCTGGACTTTGAGTACTTCGGTACCCACGCCTTGAGCACTGTCTTCTTTGCCGCCCGCCTACAAACATGAACAAAAATCGAAGTACAATGACATATAATTCCTCACCTTGCCTCCAATGATGTCCGTCACACGATTGGCCCAAGTTCGTGCATCGAGACCCTTTTCCTTGAGCGAGGGTGGAACATAATTCACATGCGCTATCTTGCCGCCTTCTGTATCCACGCTCAGAACGTATACTGCCTTTCCGAGCTTCTTCCCCTGTGCGACCACACTTTGTAATATCTACAGAACATTTCAACTCAGCACGGGGCTAGTGACCATATTAGGACTACCTTGGAGTTTCCTTCCACACTGAGAATGGCGACATAAGCGAGGGCATCTGAATTATCTTTAAAGTATGTATGAAGAGAATCAACGGCCTATGGGTGGAATATTCAGATACTGAAAGGACGATCAGGAATTAAAATTACTTCTTTGTTGGCTAATGTTTCCTTTTCTTTAGCCTGTTTATCAAATGCCTTACGGACAGCACCCAGACGGTCCCTGAGTTCAGATTTCTTGATAACTGAGATATCTGATTGTCCAAGTACCTAAAAATCATGATCAATCAACGATTTTGATGGACGGAATATTACGCACGACACTGAAAGCTTTCAACGCAGTGTCCTTCTCTCTTCCTGCAAGTTGTTCTATTGTATCAAGCTTCTCTTTGAGCTCGTGGGCCGTCCGGGTGACTGCCTGTGCTTCATGTCCGGTGACAGCGACGATTCTGCGAATGCCTTTCGCTATCCCGGACTCCTCGGTAATCACGAAGTCCTTGATATCTCCAGTCTTTGCAACGTGTCTATACCCAAGTCATGTCAAACTATGAAAGCAGAGGCTCGAGAGTGGAAAAAGGACATACGTGCCACCGCAAAACTCAACACTGGTACTGCGCCACTTTGGATTCTCAACATCTCTAGCGATATCTTCCGCATCATACTCCAACGTCACCACGCGCACAGGATCTGGATAGGTTTCTCCAAACACGGCCCTCAAACCTGGTATCTTACGGGCAGTTTGAAGGTCGATTTCCTTACTGAAAACGCGAACATTCTTTTTGATCCAGTCGACGCTCATTGTTTCAATCTTTGCAAGCTCCGGAATGGATATCTGCGCCTTGTGCGAGAAGTCAAACCGCAATTTGGTTGGTGCTACAAGGGAACCTTTCTGATCGATGTGGTCCCCAAGTATTTCACGAAGAGAGAAGTTGAGTATATGCGTGGCCGTATGATTGTTTCGCAAGGGCCATCTCCGAAGCTGAAGGAAGATCAGGCAATTTTCATATGAATAGTTGTGACCTGCGACCTACTTCATCATAGGATGCAATCACTTCGTCTCCAACGTTGATAATTCCGTACTTTAGGTTACCCGTGTGAAGGACATAGCCGTTATAAACCTGGACGTTAGTCACGGCGAAGTCGACGATACCATCAACTACAATATTTCCAGTATCGTATTCTTGCCCACCAGATTCGGCATAGAAGCTTGTCCGATCAAGAATGATGCCGAATGAGGCATCTTCAGGAATATCAGAGGTAGATGACACAAAAATCTTGTTGTAGAAGAGCGCTTTAACATGTGCACTAATGTTACCAAGGTCTGAAAAACAGATTTAGCCAACGATGCTAGTTCAGATGAACTCGATACTTACTGAACTTTGCAGAATCGTCTGTTTTGGGAATAGACTCATTCGCTTCGAGGGCGGCAAGGTCGTGCACGTCAAGTTTTACAAGGTCACTCTCTCCGACCTTCTTTGTAGCTTTGCTGGCTTCTTTAGATGAAGCCTGCGCAGCTTCAAATTCTTGCTCGTTGACTCCAAGGCCTGTTTCTTCTGCCATTAGCCTTGTCAAATCTACGGGAAAGCCAAAGGTGTCATAGAGACGCCAAACATCCTTGCCGTTAAGCTCTTTCAATCCTTGTTCCTTTGCGGTCGCGGCAAACTGTTCAAAAAGTTTTTCCCCGCGATCAAGAGTTCGAGAGAAGGACTCCTCTTCTTCATCGAGAAGTTCTTTTATATCTTGGAGCTTCCTGGTTATCTCAGGGAAGGAATCGCCCTGATGTTTGGGTAATTCCACAATGAACATTATGCAAACAAAAATACTCGCCATGTTCTCCACAACAACTGGCATGAGATCAGAGAAGAACGAACCGATGGTGACACCAAGCTTCTTCCTGGCGTACCGAGCGCCTCTTCTCAGGATTCTCCTCAATACGTAGCCACGACCGATGTTATTTGGTACGCCACCGTCGCTCAAAGCAAAGGTCAAGGTGCGAACATGGTCGGCAACGACACGATATGCAGTATCGATGCCATCTGTGTCGTCATCTCCAAACCGTCCTTCGTAAGGCCTAACACCCGTGAGTTGCTGTATCCTTTCAAAGATAGGCGTGAAAACATCAGTATCATAATTTGAGCGCTTGTCCTGCAGGGCAGAGACAAGACGTTCAAAACCCATCCCCGTGTCGACATGTTTTGATGGTAGGGATTTAAGTGACCCATCATTTTCACGATTAAACTGTATGAAGACATTGTTCCAGATTTCAAGCACATCCGGATCATCCTGATTAACTAGATGTGCGGCGTTTCTTCCGCCAATGCGATCGTAGTGTATTTCACTGGATAGAAAAAATCTCATAGGATCTCGTCAGTGACCCAAGGGATGCGAAGATACTTACCTGCAGGGACCACAGGGACCAGTCGGACCCATTTCTGGAATTTACTTGAGGTTCTCAATGAGGAAGGATAGTAAGTGGACACTACACACCCCAGAAATTATCTTTGGCGTTTCCTGGTATTATATGGTCCTCGGCAACTCCTTGAGCGATCCAAAATTGCTTCACTTCCAAATCAGGTTCCAAACCATTGTTGACATCTCCCTCGAAATAAGTGACATAGAGTCTGTCGGAGGGAATGTTGTAGACCTGCGTCAAGAGCTCCCAAGAATATGCCACAGCTTCTTTCTGCAAGACATAATCAAATAAATGGACCATAGCTTGGATAGCGAGTCTACCTTGAAATAATCGCCAAAAGACCAATTTCCCAGCATTTCAAAAAAGGTATGATGGTAAGAGTCCTTTCCGACATCCTCCAAGTCTGGTGAAAAGGTGATCGGAAATTGCGAAGAGGGAAACTTTCTTGAAGCATACCATTATGTTTTCCGCCTGCTCTAATACACTTTTGAGAATTGAAAGCACGCTTCAGCTTTGACATATCAGAATGAGGGTCGACGGTGCCTAGGAAGATGGATTTATACTGTAGCCAAAAGAGTAAGAAGAACGAGTAAAATCAGAGAAGGGTTTACCTGATTCATGCCTGCATTGGCAAAGAGAAGAGTTGGATCGTCAAAGGGGATTGTTGAAGACGATGGGACAAAAGTATGGCCCTTGGAGCGGAAGAAGGTGAAGAACTGTTCACGGACATTGCGGGCGGTCCAAGGGCCAGAGTATGGCTGTTTTGGCATAGTATAAATGCTGCGTCGAGGAAGAAGCGACAAGATCGATGGGCGTCGGAAGAGAAATCCACAACTGAGCATATGCCTGCTGCAGTGATTTCTCGATAATTTCTGACTCGTGACGGCAGTTTCCATGCACGTGACCGAAAAAGTTGGGCACTGGGACCGTCAGTGTCTGCGAGTACGTCCGCCATGCCTCGCATATCGCGTGCCCTTGCCCGCCTTCTCTCTGCCCCACCGCGGCCTCAGTCTGTCCCCTTTATCAAGCGCCCTTCTCTATCCATCGCTTCCCTTCCCGTGTTGAAGCCTCTGCTTCTTTCTCGCCCGTCGTATATGCCATTATCTATCCCAGCCGCATGGTCATCCTCTCCCGTCCTCGCTGCTGTGCTCCAGCTACGCCACGGCTCAAGAGGTACCGAATACCAGCCTTCACAGAGGAAGAGAAAGAGAAAACACGGCTTTCTTGCGCGGAAAAGAAGCTTGGGTGGACGCAAAATTCTTGCCCGTCGTCTTTTCAAAGGCAGGAAGTACCTGACGCATTGATCCTCGGCAACCGTAAGTTTTCCCCATCATTGGCTCTTTCACAAGCCTCATTCATTTCAGAAGGACGTGCACTAAAGTTAGGATTAATACCAACATAGAAGTTTAGGCTTTATGAAAATTCAGATCTTCTATTCTACTGAGCGTCGAGCATCCATAGTCATCTCCAATTCCAAACATGAACTGTTTCATTCCTTCCTTTTCGTTTTCTTCATCTTGAGTTCCATCTATTCCTAATGGGAAGGGGATGGCCATATCCACACCACGATTGACATACGACTGAGGTGGAGATAATGGCGAGGAAGGTGTCAACGTAAATCCTCGTTGTATTGAGGCCAATAGTGATGATATGGGTGTCTTGTCATTCGTGTCGAAAGTGTCTGTCGACAGGATTGTCGGTGTTGTCGGCCCCTCATGGTTTTCAATCGGCTGTTCAGTTGATTCTCGATGACTATATACAATTTTGTCGTCATGCTGAATAGCTCGTCTCTCACTGTCGATTTTGTCAACCACAGCATGTGTGCTTTGAACTACAGCATGGGGAGTAACATCTTCGTCTTGGTCAGGCTTGGGGGTTGCAGCAGCCATTTTGGTTTGGAGTTCCATCTCAGGAGCAGGGATCGACGAAGGCGGTTCTTCAGATAATGGGCTAGACTTTGTCGGCGACGGAGGAAGAGGAATCTTGGCTGGCTGAACAGGGTTTTTCGTATGTTTAGGTCCGTCTTTCTCGGCGCCCCGTTGATTAGAGACGGACGAAAGCCCTCCTTTGGCAGTTGCCCCGCGCGCTTTTGGCGCAACATTTACCTGTTTTTGTTCGGCCGTCGCCTTAGCGCGAGATATTTGGGACAAAGTCGGCTGTGTCACACCACTTGTCTTTGACGGCTTGTATTTGTTGTTAGACGTTAGTGCTGACGAAGAAGCCGGTGGTTGGAGCCTGACTTTTTCTCGCGTAGGTTCCTGCGGAGCTCGAGTGATGGGAACTCTTGCGTCAGATCGAGACGTCCCATTGGGATTGGAGACGGCCCGAGCTCTTGCTCCTGGTCCGGAGAGAGGCACACGGCGAGGTCCAGAGGGTCCGGGCATAGTTGGGACTAAGGGTGGTGGTGGAGGCAGACAATGGGCCACCTCACGATGATTAGTGGCAGAACTCGGCCGCACAAGCAGGCTGTGAGATAGTTGGGAGTCTGTTGTTTCACCTGTCCGTAATGGCGGTGTCGTGGACACAATACGCGGTCGACTCTCCGCAGCTGACGTTGAACGTGTCATGAACACAGTCTTCGTCGATTGTCGGATAGGTATGAATGCCGGGGGCAGCATATCCGTTTTCTGACGAAGAGAGGTACTACTTAGCGCTTGATTACTCGGCATAATAGATTTTATCCTCCCAGTATCGGTTGGAAGAGTAGAGGAAGAGACAGAACGAACATGAACGGAAGCGTGCACAGATCGTGTGCGGCCGCGCGCCGAGGTTATTGCAGAAGTAGATGAAGAAAGCTGATTTTTTGACTGTGAGGCTTGTGCATTGATTGTCGACTTCACATCGAGGTATTTTTTCGTTGTAGGACTGAGGGGACCTGTGAAACTGGTCATGTAGAGTATGAGCTTAGCTAACTGTAAAGCATAGCGAGGTAACGCACCTGTCAACGCGCGTTGGCAGCAATACTCTGTAAGCCTCGAACAGCTTCCTACCAACGACCCTGATATCCGCCTGTGCATCTTTCGCCGCTGCGCGTATGATAGTCTCAATCTCGCTCACGTGTGCTTCCTTTTCCAGATCAGGTGGATTGAAACAATTCACACATGCTAAGGTCCCTTCCGCTGCAGCAAGCCTGATGGATGTCGACTTGTCTTCAATAGATTGTGTGAAGTAAGAGAGGATGGCAGACAGCTGAGTGGTTTCAATAATGACCATGATACATGCCTTGGCGCGGGTGACAACAACTTTGTTCGTGCGACCGCACAGCGAGAGTAGAGTGGGCAAGAAAATCTGTAGAAGAGGTTTAAATGACTTTCCAAGTCCAGTTGCCAGTACACTGAGGAGGTCAACGGCAGCAGAAGAGAGCCGTGTCCTCTCCGTAATCAAACTATTGATTATTGGTCTTGCACTTGACCGTATAATAGTGATCAGCTCAGCTGGGAATTCGCAGGCTCCTCCGTTCTGACATAAGTCAGTGAAAGCCTGCAAATTCCTGAAGATGACCTCCCAGGAGTCTTCTGTTTCTATTTGACAAATTCGTGGTCTTAAATGCTCGAACCTGGTGCTCAGGTCGGCAGGGGATTGAATTGGCTATTAAATTACGAGGAAGTGGAATGATATATAACGATGTGAAGACATACTGGTTCAGGCATTCCTAACTAGTGGTGTCCTAAAAGCTCTGTTACCAGGGTTCGCCAGGAATGAAAGCGTCGACACAGAAGAAATTAGGAGATGCCAAAAGAGCAAGTTGAAATTGACGTGGGGGGTTATTCGCATCATGTGACCGTGATTGCTTTGGCAGTCGCAAGTACAAATATTGAGTCATCTTTTTGCGTCATCATTTCTAAGTAGGTATAATTGATCTTACCTACTTACAGTAGAATGTACTATATATGCATACGCATAAAGCTATTAGTCTAAGATACAATTGAATGAAAAAGAATGTGGACTTTACACCTTCACTGACCCTGTTTCCTATATTTTACCACATGTTTCACTGATTGTTATGCGTAGTTCTTAACACTGACGTGTAGTTTTATCCGTGTTCTCAGACTAGGTCCAGCAGTTTGTTATCACTTCCGGCTAGATGGACTGCCAAGATTTTTGTAACTAACTTTTGTAATCCATATTCATACAGGTTATCGGTCGATAGTTTGTTATGTATGTTCTATAGTTCTTATATAACGGGCATTTCCCGCCTTTGGTAAATGAGCTGCCACATACTCTTAAAGCTCAACTACATCAAAGGTCATTCGCTCTTGGCTTACTCTCACGTCATTTCTGTATTGGTCGTTTACGGATGGACTTTTAGAATTCCCACGCCGCGAGCACCTAGGGCCGAGCAGTTATTCGACTTGTTTAATGCTTCGATGATTCCCTTTCGCGACACCAAAGCCTCCAGATCACTGTTTTGTTTGTGTCGGAGTATTGCATCCCCTAGGGACATCCTGTGACCACACACGTGATTGTTCACGTGAGACGCGACGCGGCAACCCTTGGTCAATTTGAAGCCCACAGCGAGTAATCAATATCGATAGATGCATTAATATCGATTCAATAGATGCCCGCAAAAGTGTGGGAGCAATGCGTGCAGAAGAAAAATGACCCTGCCGGTGTATTTGAGAAGGTGTACTTCCTCATTTACAGGATCCCTTCAGCGTGACTTGATGAACGTGACACTCGTGCTGTTTACTTGACAGCACCCAAGGTGGTTGTCTCGCCTTCAACCATACATTCATCGAGTCTCCTGCTCACCGCATATTCCTCCTCTTTCTTGGTTAACCATGGCTACCCTCAACCGTCGCCCCTTGATGAGCCGTCATGTACATCAGATCCCAACCATTGCCCCCTCGTCCAAGAGAACAGCATCCGGGAATAAACGCGCTCGATCTCCAGAACCATTTGTAGACTCATCCGTACTCTCGCAGAACTCAAAACGCGTCAAAGCTGTCGATCCGCCACCTTCCCTTGCACGCGATAAGACTCGGGAGCGCAAACACATAGAACGCGAGCAGCAAAAAGCCGAATTCAAAGAAAAATATACTCGAGCCTTTCCATCCTTCACATTCTATTTTGATGAGCTGAACATCACATCTGAGGAACAAGACTTCCTTGAAGAATCGATTGAGAAACTTGGGGGGGTAGGATCACTGTCTCTCCTCAGATGAATCTCTGCCGATGATATTTTCACAGAAAATCGTGAAATTCCTTGATAGGACGGTCACGCATTTCATCAGCAATCGCGCCGAAAGCACACACCTTGCCGACAAAGAGAACATGCACAAAAGCGGGGCCATGTTGAAGAGTCCAATCAAACTTAAGAACCGGTATGTTAGAACCAAAAACGCTCATAATGTCCTGCTAATTCATCGACTTTTTAGATTTGGCAAGGCTGAGAATGGAAACCTTACTTTGCTGCCCGCAACTCTTGAGCACAAGATCTGGAATTCCACAAAGCTGGAAAGCGTTCTGCAGAGACTCGTTGATTCTCCTGCCGCAACGTCTTCTGCCACTTCCAAAAAGCAAACACTTTCTTTAGAGCGCCTCCTGAAATACGAACAGAGGAACGGAACGACGGAACGCGACCCTACTCAGAAGCGACATGATTTCCAGTACTTCACACGTGGAAGTCGATTCGTGCTCATTGAAGACATAAGAGAAGAGCTTGCTACCATCGCTATTCATGAGTACCCTCAGCCCAAATCAAAGGATGGAACGGTGCAGACTCCCTGGCCTGTCTTGCACTGTCATCCTCATTCAAGAGGTCCCTTTATCGTCTTTGACGACAAAGAGAGGCGGCGATGGGAGAAGGTTCAAAGGGCCGAAAAAGAACAGAAGGCCGAACGCAAGAAGTATACCAACAAGGCCCAGCAGGCTGAAATACAGAAAAGAAGGGTGGAAGCGAGTCTCTACGTAAAGCATGCCGGAGACTTGAGGCGATCTGTGTCCATGAACAATCTTCACCGACGAACGACATATCCTCATGTCTTGAACGATGAATTTATGGCGGATGTAGATGAAGATGCCGAAATCCTGGACTCTGCTGTTGCTTCCGGTTTCCTTATTTCAGGTACAGGAAACACTGGATACATAGCTGCATCAGGAAACAGCGTAGGCATCACTTCTACTACAGGGGCTGCCTCAACCGCTGGCTACACATCCAGGTCGCAGTTGCCTTCAACATTTAGTGGACGGATGAAGCACGTCGTCACTTCTCGTAGATTTCCTTCAGCTGCTGCAGATAAAGAGAACAGGGTGCCTTCTATGGGACCTCCTTCCGTCATACCCGAACGACAGCTGTTAAGGAAGAGCAGGAGTACCAATACGCTTAAATTGCCAAAAAGGGACGAAGGCAGTAAACCAGGGTACTGTGAAAGTTGTAGAACCAAATTCAATGACTTCAATGAAGTGAGTTGAACGCTTAGTATTTGGTAAACGTTTCCTCAAGGAGTTCCTTATATTCAGCATACTACTACGGATCGTAAACACCAACGGTTTGCCACCAACGCTGCCAACTTCCTACAACTCGATTGTATCCTTGCTCGGGTCCAACGACGCACAAAGACTGAAGTAGCTGATATCCGGATGCAGAGGGTTGCGGCTCGAAAGCATAGATTTGATAGCAATAGCACTAGTGCTCAAGTTTCTTCGGACTATCCAGAGTCTACAGCACCTGCGACCTTTTTCCATAGTTATACGTAAACATGTTGTCTTGTATAAGTTTACAGCTTGTTTTTCTACTGTCATGGTGATATTTTTTAACAGGTCTTCAGGGAGAGCAAAGTTCCTTGTGTTGCAGAACCAGTGTAAATCGAGTCACAGCTTCATTCATTGTTATCCCTAAAGTGCACATGCTACTGTTTATACTTTCACTGTCAGTAAAGTGACAATTCCATCGAGTGCAATGCCTGTCAAAAGTATCAGCAACTTATGGTTCACGTCCAAGGCTTGCCATCACCGTGGTTGATACTGATGAGGTAATTTAATGATTAGTCTTGTAAACCCTCAATACAGGTGACAAACTTACCCAGCTGATCCTGCAGAGAGCAAACCCGTGAGGTTCTGGGCGGTAGTCGTATATGTGACTCCACCGAAAGTCTTTGTTCCGACTGCATTCGATACAAAAAGATCGCGACCTGGCAAGGTTCGTTTTCTCAATCATTAGTTTGAACTGTCACCATACCAATGTTATAGCCATCAGGTGCAATTGTATGGCTTTCGGCCAGATCCTGACAGATATAAATGACATTGTAAGATGAAAACAGACAAAAAGGTACCTCTTCTTGTGAAACGCTATCCATTCAGATATCAGTAAAGAGTGAGTACATAAAAATGATTGACAGGACAGATCCTCACGCTAGGAAGAGTGCCCCGCTGTTGGCAGTAGGACCATTCTGCCGGAATACCCTGTGATGCCACGAGATTAGTAGTATTTAATTTTGCTTAAATATTTGGATGTAGTCAAAGGAGTCGATAGTGGTGCAACATACCTGAAATGATTCCCTCCGATGAGGGATTCCAGACAAGTGCCAGCTTCTGGATCGCCGAAATCCTGGCGAAGTTCGATCTGAAAGGTGACATTGGACTAAGAAATGCGAAGATCTCATCCATCGTACTGTCTGGTTGACGAAACCATTCCCATCACCTAAGTTAGCTGATTGAGGATCACCAAGGTGAATACCAAGGCATTCAGTCGAGCTAACTTGTCATTACTGTATCCATAAGGGGTAATTCTTGCTATACGTACAAGCCAATGGCTTGAGCAAATTTCACGATACCGTCATCAGTGAGGACATCTGGAGAGCTCAACCCAGATATGATGACCTAGATAGAGGTCAACAACATACACAATGGGTATAAAAGAGTGAATACGGACGTTAAGAGGCTCTCCTAGTCCGTTTCCAGCTGTTTGATAGAAACACAATCAGGCTTCGTGTTAAGGTTGCATCGGCAAAGGTATACCATCATCTAGAAATGAACCACCACCAGGAACAGGATTAAAAAAATCCACAGCGCGTGTCTTAAGTGTGAAGGAAGCAACTCCTTGTAGGCAGAGAAAGACAGATACGACAGATGCAGTCAGCATGTTTCAGTAATGCTCTTGTCCTTGTGCGAAACAGAATCTGATATTTAAATAGCAGAGACCACTTCTCTCCATAAGGTGTTATTGAGTGTGAGGGAAAAATTGGACCAACAAACGTGCTCTGCTACAAGGTAGCTGGATCAGAGAAGCTTCCACCCACATGAATATACTTCCCATGTGACATGTGAGTTTACCGTTCAATGACAACTATTCCCAGTACTCGTGGTCAAGCATGTGAATCAGTGACCTTAAACCATGAACTTTCAAACATTCTTCGATTCCAGAAGCCATCAATAAAATCTGCTTCTTTAATAGTATGGAAAGAGCGTAAAGTCGCCGTCGGGTTTGCTTCAGAGTCAAGATAGTGAAAGCTCAGGTAGTATGTCGTACTCTGCATGCGACCTATCATGATTTTTTCAGATAGAAGTATGAAGTGTTATTTGACTTGTGTCAGGGTATCGCGTGACATCCTTTATTTGTGAACTACGTATACCGTATTTGGCAGCTTGCGACAAAGTGTTTGATATTTTTGTTGGGTTGATTAAACAATCGGTGTGGTATCTCCGAGTCACAAATTTTTCTGAAAGCATGGTATTGGAAAATTGATTGTTTCGTATATTTGGCTATGCAGTGTCATCAAGCGCGAATTACCAGTAATATCAGGTTAGTAGGCCTCAAACAATCCTACAGACCACTTCACAAACAACTGATCTTCTGAGCTGTGATGGCGGAGCAAATAATCGAATCAGATTGTTTTGACTTGGTTGTTGCACTGCTTACACGATATACATCCGTTGCAAACTCGTCGGACTCGTCAGACCCCAACCTCTTAAATGGCTTAGCCATATTTGTCATACATGATGATCGAGGAAAGTCACCCCTGTCACGTCACGGCAATTCCAAATCGCAAGTAATTTCAGGTTCCGAGTTCGTTGTCATCCTTCTTTCACAACGATTTCAAGTGGCAAACGACCGGGCCATCGTCTATTTTGTGCTAGAGCGGGAGACATCCTCATTTCAGATCACCTGAAGACGATTACGCCGTCCACGGCGTGCATCTCCTTTGTAACAAGCGAGGCGTAGCTTGCTTGCCACCGCCGCAATACACAACAAATTCAATTATTTTCATTCGCGTAAGTATCAAGGTCCTATCACACTTAGAACACTGAAGATTGCAATTTTCTCTATCTTTTGAAGCCAATTTTCCTTCTCGTTTGGGTCCTTTAATTGTTGCTGTAATTGCTACAATGAAGGATCTTCCTGAAGAAAAAAGATTTAAAGGGAAGCCTGAAGAAGATGAACAGTTGACAATTAGAATACCAAATCCAAAGGTCTATATGGCTCGTCAGTCACTTTGGATAGGCAGAAGGGGAAAGCCCAGATGTGATCGTTGTCGCCTGAACAATCTCAAAGTTTGTTGTTCTCTGCGTAGTCATTATCAGGCATCTTTCATTATTAATAGTGCGATCGAGTCTTACCAGCATGTAACCATTGCTCTTGGACTGCAGGAAGGGAGTGTAAGTATACGCCACTCCCAACACCGGCTCATCGAGGTATCCCTCGATGCGACAGTTGTCGCCTGAATAACCTCAAAGTTCGCTCGTTTCATTCGTTATTGATGGTTACAATATCTTACATAGCTGCTGGTTGACAGTGCGACAGAAATTTACCGGTGTGCAATCATTGCAAGAACGATAACAAGATAGAGTGTAAATATACGCCGAAGAAAAGACGAAAAATTACTTCTGACAACACACAGTCGCCTACGGAACATCAAAGTTCGCCAATTGGATTGCCAAATTCTCCCTCTGGATCCATCCTCGATTTTGATGAACAAAACTTCCATGGGCAGAATGTGAAGTCTGTAACAACCTTGCCCTCCATGAATAGGAATGTACCATCGACTTATCCGAAGTCCGCAGACATCTTCCATACTCAAATAGTTCATACCGGTCGATTCACAGCTGAGCCGCCACCGATCAACGACAGTGCCACTTCCCTTAATGCGATCACTCCAGAACATGATTGTCATGGTCACAGCTCGTTCACCAATACCTATGACCAGAGTCTCACAGTTCGATTCCTTCCATGGAGCAACCCATCATTTGTACCACTTCCCGATTTCATGACCACTCAACTCAAGAAACTTAGCCCTGCAGAATTTCCGGATTCTGCAGTATTTAATGCTGATCTTACCCAATTCTTAGCAGGGGTAATGCCAGAACTCCGAGACAAGTCTTGTCTCACGCCCGAGATTTATGCTGCGGTTTATCATTGTCTTTCTAAAGGCGATTTGTCAAGTCTATCATCTGACATGAGAGAATGGGCTTCACACCATCATCTGTGTATAGGATCTGATATATTCTACCTTGTTCTTTCACCACGCGAAGATATCTTTCAAGCAGAAGATCTCAAGCGTGAAGCTTACCGCCGGACATACTGCAGTAATATAGACGAGAATGTGCAAAAATCAGAAGATCCGGAAATGTACTCGGGAGAGATGAGGGATGATGCAGAGTTCTTCGAACGAGTACCTGTCCGCGACCAAATATTCGACATCCTGACTTATGCTCACATTACCCACGAGAGTCCCCCTACGATGCTCAGAAGAATCAGAAAGCTAGGATTTGTGCATGAAATTTGTTCGATCATTGATTCATCGCTGACATTGTCAACTCTTATAGTCTTCCGTAACTTGGCCAATGACCGAATTGTATACAAGCCTATGTCCAACGTGCAAGTTTCAGGATAAGCAGGTAGAGAGTCGCTCCCTACCTGGAGGTGGAAACTAATTATCAATATATATCCAAAGTGTAACTCATGATCACAATGCAATCCGTACCGTTTGAATCAACAGAGTTATATCGTCTACCCAACGTTCGTCCATTTCGACAGTCAGATTTCGTGATACCATGTCAATGTCGTCGCCTCCCAAGATATCTCGTAATAGACATAGCGCCGCATTGTCATTTGTCTCAGTTTTGGAATCTATAGCACTTCCTAGAATATTGACCCAATGCTCCAATACCTGTGTGGCGTTCATCCCGTTATATCGTTCCGTCGACAGAAGTCCATCTGATCCAAGCAGGAGAAAATAAGGTGGTTGCGGTGTTAAATGGTGGACGTCGGGAATGTTGGAGACGTATGGAGGCGTTAAAATGCTTAACGCATAATCCTCAAATTGCTTTGGCGAGATCCATGGTTGTTTCACGTTTTTATACATATGTGATGTATAAGAGGCGGGTATCTTAAGCCAGGTATCACCGAGTGCTTAGATGGTATTGATAATCGACAGTGGCAAGAAGTATAGATACACACCTCTAGTTGGCTCCAAGTATCCTATAATGCGGTTGTCTTTGATAGCATTAGCCTCACCAGGATGTTCCTGGGTGACACGGATCAACTCTTCTGGATTGTTGAGATCATGTACCGAGGTGATCTGATTTCCAGACCAGCGTCTACGTCTACACTGACCTAGGACTGATCAGGTCAATGATGACCCTTGTGGACATCATCTTTTTTCTGGGACACACCTGCACGACAGTCTGACTGGTTGAGATCAAGATCTGGTTCACACGAGAAAATTTACCTCCGAGATTAGCTACCCACAAGTTACCTCTTCGATCTGTCAAACTGAGAACGAGTGTAGCACCGCCCAAGCTTTGGGCGATGAGTAGCAGGTCTATATCTCGAAATTCGGATCGAGTGTCGTCAGCGCTAGCACAATCCTTGCCACTCATAATTTCTGGTGAGAGGTTTAAAACTCGTGATGTCAGACAATCGTCAACCTGTTGAATGGAGGAGTGCAGCATTTCGGAAATACATTCGGGCTCAATGAATGGCTTCGTGATGACCAAAGCGTGGAGAGCGTCTTTGACGACTCTGGGCAACTTTTGCACTAAATAGTCGACCATGTGGTGATTGAGGTGACCTTGGGTTTAATAAGCCCAATTCGTCGATTGATACGGTATGGAAAGCTCACCGTCCAGAACCAAATTGAGAATCCATCTTCCATGGGGAAGGTCCCACTCCTCAGTAAAATATCGATCCTGTGATCGAGAGGCATATGAAAGACAAGGTTGAAGTGATACAGCATCGACACCAAAAGAATAACTTTTTGCTCCGGACATGTCAATTATCTTTTCGTTCAGTGATGTTTCCGGAAGGATACAGTAAGTCCATGGTCCCTGGCCAGGATATCCCATGTCTGTGCGGCCAAAGTTACTGACCTGGGATAATGCCTCTAGATGTTCGGAAGAAGTGGCGTTTGGTAGGGAAATAACATCTGGTCCCATTGATGAACGGAAGAGGCAGGCCAGGGAGGCGATATGGTGAGTCGATATTTCACTCGCCTGTTGCCGATTTCGCAGGCTATGCAACGTAGGTCCGATAGTCGGGTGAATGCAAGCAATAGCACCTTGTAGTCATTCCAGAAGGCGCTTCTTAATTCATTGAGGATATCAATCGAGATAGGTAACGTTATTCGCTGTCGAACCGAATTCAAGCATCAGGGAGTTAAGAAGCATCTTGCCTGATATAGGTCGGCGGCAGAAGACATCGTTGGATAGATGGTGAAATGACAGTTGGCAAGAGAATTTCCAAGTCGTACTTAGGCGGAGTCAAGTTTATTAGCCGCCTGATAACTTGTGGCGTTTGGAATCGCTGTTGATAAATCATGTCTCTCCTTCCTAGATCGATCTCTGTACGTCTCCTCATTTACAATAGGATGGACTATCCGGCTTAGCAGGGAGAATACCGGGTAATTCAGGAGTGAGATTTTTTGCTGCTTCGCGGCTTATGTAAGCTATACAGGAGAGTGGGGAGTCGAAAGAAACTATGCTAAGACGCTCCGATCTAAGTTGAGGTTACTGTTACGAACCCCATCATTTACAAGTCATATACTGTGGAGTGGTAAGCGCCTCAGAATGGTTGTCAGATACACGACATGTCTCTCTTTGATCATGATGCATGAAGCCGCGATCGCTGAATATGAATTACAGTCAAAACTTTCAAGTTTGACATTCAGAAGGACGCATCTGCCAATTGTAAGGCAAACTGGGTGCAGGGAACAATGTTCTCTTGCAAAACAATGCATAAACACAGTAAAAATAATCCGATTGATTTCAAAATTTTATTTGAATGTTTTCGTCAAGACCACAGAAAAAAATATTGTAATCGATGAAAAGCCAAACCCTCCCATCACTGGGTGCAGAGAAGAATGTGTAACGCGAGGCTGACGGCAATCAGATGTCGCGTCATACGGTCAAGAGTTGCTCGCGATAGAACTAGGTTAAGTCCTGTATTTTGAGAGCTCATCCTACTCTGGTTACAGTCGAGGTCTTATATATGGTTTTTCTATGATTAGGTAACGAGAATGAGAGAAAAAAGGAGTGTCGGAGTATGAGTGATAAACCCGAGACAAATTACGTTGGCAGCAATTCCTTACAGAATGCTCTTTTGCAAAACAATGTGAAAACAGAGTAAAAATAATCTAATTGATTTCAAAATTCTATTTGAATGTACTATTGTCAATCATAGGTTCGTGACTATCATGGGTTCGTAGGTGTCACATGTGATTGTGATATAAACTCTGGGCAAGAATTGACAATTGACCATGATGACGTGGTAACAT
>QLON01003909.1:0-12766 GCA_003313675.1 Termitomyces heimii
ATATGGGGGGGGGGGGAAGTGCCAATCAACAGGTTGACGTGAGTGCATGTTGACAATTCTAGGATGTCAAATTACAGTGTAATGACGCTGCTTGGGACACTACTCTGTAATCTTTGAATTATTGTTTCTTCACAACATTTTTCGAACATGTTTAAAGATTACTAGATAATAAGGTATCGAATAGAGATAATACAAGATGAATAGTACGAAATGGAATATAAGTACGAATTATAACAGCCTGACGAAAGCTGAGGTCAAAAGTGTCACATTGACAATCATTGGGACAGCTGGGATATACCATTTATGGTTCCCCGGCAAAATGCGATGCATGCTGTTTGTCAATGTGCTTGATGTCACGCTCTGATGACCATCAGAACCATCTTGTCTGTCGATTCTCCATGGACTTCCACTTCTTTGGTGCACATTAGATATAACATCTAGACAAAGCTTTCTTGACCATTTTAGACTCAGAATCTTGCTTACAATGAGTACCAGATGTGATCAAAATTTGTCACAAACTTGAAATGACCAATTTTCAACACATTTCCCTTCATATTTCAAGTCCCTCATGATAAATTTTCTTCCTGCTTGAGACACAGCTAGAGCACATATCATGCAACAAGCTACCAAAATTTTCAGCTAATCTGACATGGTTACAGGTCAATTTTGTCCCAAAGACGTGCTAGTCCCAAGCAGCGTCATTGCACCGTATCTATGAATGCAGGGCACGATTTAATGTAATGGTATGGAACAATGCCTTCCACAAAATGCACTTAATGGTATGTCCATGTATATGGGGTATGGTATAGAGACTGAATCACAGGACTTCTCTTTTGGAGATTTACTGGTCAACCCAGGGCAACTTACCGGCAAGTCAAAAATTGAATCTCAAACTGTCGCCTTGTCCCCGTTTGAATTCTTTTCAATATTCCAGGTGCACCTATCCCGTGATTATTGTGTTTAAATGACAACGGACAGTCTACCCTTTTTCAGTAACAATACTTTACGCAGATACAAGTACGACAATTGCACGCGTTGTGAAGACCCGAAGAGAAGTTCGATTCATAACAGACCAGAGACGCGTCCCGGAAAATCCTTAACCACGTGACCCAGATTTCGACGTGTCTGCCACGACATCGACTATTTGGCGTTTCACTTCAACCCAATCCTTGATCTTCTCGTACTTAGATGCTGTTTGACGCTACTCAACGACCTCTATAATCTGCACTCTAATCATCATGCGAGTTATGCGTTGTTGGACTTTTCTCTCTCTCATAGCCTTAGTTCCGCAGGGGACTTGGGCTTCGGTTCTGGCAATTGACTATGGAACAGACTGGATTAAGGCCTCCTTGATGAAGCCTGGCGTGCCGTTTGACGTTCTACTCAATAAAGACTCCAAGAGAAAAATTCAGGCCGCCGTAGGGTGGAAGAACGGCGATCGTTTGTTTGGGTCCGATGCGGCTGCAATGGTGCAAGAGCCTTCTTGTTAGGAGAACCTCACTAATTCCATCTACAGGCTAGCAGATTTCCCTTGGATGTATTTACAGCTCTAAAACCTCTTCAAGGAGCACCATATGACTCAGACACTCTCCCGTTTTATACCAAGATTTCACCAAGTGAAGTGTTCAAAACTACGCGCAAAACTGTTGGCGTCAAAAGAAGTGATGGTTCGGAGTGGAGCGTTGAAGAACTGGTGGCCATGCAATTCGCGTATGTCAAAGAGCTGGCTGAAGCTGTCGCAGAGGAGAAGGTGCGAGATGTCGTGATCACGGTTCCCCCTTATTACTCTCAGATGGAACGTGATGCGGTCGTGGACGCCATCGAGATCTCGGGACTTCGTACTCTTGCTTTAATCAATGACGGGACTGCTGTCGCTGTCAACTATGCCATGACCCGTACATTCAACGCCCCTGAGTACCATATGATCTATGACGCTGGTGCATCATCAATTGTGGCCACAATCGTGCAATTCGCTCCTGTTGATCCCAAAAGTGCCTCAGCTGGAACACACATAAACGTCGCTGGAGTCGGGTATGATCGCCACACTGGTGGCATTGAGATGGATAAACGCTTGCGTGAGATGCTCGTGGAAACGTTCAATACCAAGCACAAGAGGGACATTCGTCAAGACAAGAAGGGTATGGCAAAATTGTGGAAAGAAGCTGGGCGTGTTAAAGCTATTCTCAGTGCCAATACGGAGGCAAATTCAGCGGTCAGTAATTTTTTCTCGGGTCTCGTAGTATGGATCGACTGAGTTTTAGCCTGTAGGTTGAAAGCTTGGCCTGGGATATCGATTTCCGTACCAAAGTCTCAAGAGTTGACTTTGAAAAAACATGCGATGACCTAAAGGTCAAATTTGTTCAACCAATTTTCGATGCACTACTTGCAGCGAACCTTTCTTTGGTATTATCAATTCTTGTGCAGTGCCATAAATTATTCAATGTCCGTTATAGGACAACGTAACTTCCGTGCTCCTTGTTGGTGGTACAACTCGCATGCCTCTGCTTCAAGAGGTTGTTAAGACAGCCGTCGGAGCGTGAGTTCAAAGAAGGCTCAAGTTCTAGAGGCTGTATTAAACCTTCATTAGGGAGAAGATTGCTCTCAACGTTAATGCAGATGAATCACCTGTTCTCGGTATGACTCTGCCTCCATGTAATACTTCTCTTTATATTCTCTTAGGTGCTGCATTTTACGGAGCTAGCCTCAGCCGTCAATTCAAGACTAAGAACATCAAAGTAACCGACATCAACCTCTATGACGTTGAAGTTAGCTATTTCGCTGCTCCCACAACATCTATCAGCCGCCCCAGGAGCATCACCACCCTTATCTTCCCGGCTGGCTCTAAAGTTGGCACGAAAAAAACTTTGACTCTCAAACGCAAAGAAGACTTTTCGCTTTATTTTGATTACAAGCAGGTCGTTGTTCCGTAAGTTATCTACTTTTACTCCCACAGGACAATTTGCTGACGTGATGTATAGAGGATACCCCCAGCGGATGTTCGAGTCTCAAATTGTTGGTGTCAGTGAAGCCCTTGGAAATCTGACGGAACGTGGAGCAGTAGATCCTGTTGTAAAGGCGACCCTGATGCTGTCTGATTCTGGATTTGTTTCTGTCCTTGAAGCAGTCGCATATGGTGAAATTAAGGATGATAGTTTGACAGGTTGATATTTTTGTGTCTTCTGGTCGACTCCACGCTGATTTTGACTCCAAGGAAAGTTGAAGGGACTTTTCGGTGGTGGAAGTTCTGCGGACCAGGGTGAAACTTCGACCGAGAATGTACCTCCTAGAGAAACTTCCACGGAACCTTCAGAATCAACCTCCTCGTCCTCATCTTCTGCTACCCCTCCATCAGCCAACGAAACCGAGACCAAAGCAGAGAAAAAGAAGGTCGTTCCCAAGGAGGATACGGTTAAGTTGAAAGTAGTTACTACTTTCCCGGTCATCCCTCCTATGACTGTAGATGAGAAGAAGGAAGCAAGATCCAGGTAAGTGTTGCGTTATCTATGACCTTGCTCTCCCCTGATTGATTGTTTAGACTGCGCGCCATTGACCAAGAGGAGGCTGCCAAAACCAGGAAGGACGAAGCCCGCAATACTCTTGAGGGCTATCTCTATCGCCTGCGTGACCTTCTTGACGAGGAGAATCGGGACACTCCCTTCAAAAAGTGCTCCAAGGTATCTGAACGCAAGGAGATTACGGAGAAGCTCGAGGAATCCTTCACTTGGCTTCACGAACATGGAGACGTCGCAGAAACGTCACAATTTCTCGATAAGCGTATTTCACTTGAGTGAGTTTTCTTCTACTTTGAAGGAATGCCTTTCTGAATTGTCTTTTCCAGAGCTCTGGAGAGACCCATTGTCCATCGTTATAAGGAAATCGAAGCCTTCCCTCAAGCACTCAATAACAGTCAAATGTGGAATTGGAGTACTCGCCTGTTCCTTACGGAGGCGAGACAAAACTTGACTGCGGAGCTCGAAGCCGACCTTCCATCCAAATGGACAAAGGAAGATCTTGACTCTCTTGAGAAAACATTGAGGGAGCACGAAACATGGCTTTCAACTTGGGTTGAGAAACAGAAATCTGTTCAGCCGAACGAAGATCCAGTCATTGAAACCGCAGAGATGAAAGCTCGAGCCAAAGTGCTGGAGACGGCGCTGATGAAACTTTACAAGCGCAAGGTGCCAAAGGCCAGGAAGTCCAAAGTTACAAGTTCTGCTGTCCCAGAACCAACGACGCAGGCAGAGGAAAACGTTGAAGAGATGAACGAAGAACCTCCAGTGGAAGATGTTCCGCCAGAGACTCCTCCGCTAGGACAAGAGAAAGCACAGGAGCCACTGGCCGTGCCAAAACATGATGAGCTCTAGGTCATATACAGTAGGATAACAAATTCTAGATGGTGAGATGGTTTGAAATAGAGACCGATGTCTTTCTGAGCTTCAGGCGTTGGGTCTTTGATGGCACAGTTATTCGATGGAAGCATAACATAAGCTAGATTTCTCATCCTGGTATCAATTTCACGATCGGAGTCATTATGGTAAGCTATAGAATGCGCGTACTGTCAAAAGCGTAGTTGTCATGTATGGTTTACTGAATACAGGAAAGCGAACGGTCCGTTCTTGCCTATAACAAACTGGATCTCGGACCCTGAAATTGAATCTTTTAATGTTCAAGTACATTGTGCTCCTTCCCCACCTGCTTCGGGATCCGATCTTTTCTGCAGCCGTCAACGAGCTTCATGTACCAGCTTGATATGAACTTGAATATTCAGTCTTTCTCAGGGGATACGCAATCCTTAGTAGTCAAGCCTTATCTTCCCTGTTTGATTACGAGTAAGAAGTCACTGGAACCAAGGATTAAGGCGTTCATCAGCCGTGAGGAACACAAGATTGGAGACTGCAAGTCTGGAGTATGGAGTATGGAGGTCTGGGGTGGGGGGGAAATGGTATCATGGCAGCCGACTGATCGCTTTCTTCTGCTTCTGAGAGTACTATGAAAATCAAACCTCACGACAAGTAGGTTGCAAGACACCAGACGTTGTAGGCCTACGCATTCATATGATAACGACGCCGTGCACAAAAATGGTATGTTTTATTTGCAATTATTGACAGGATTCCCAATTGGAGCTTTTTAGCTATTATCATCACAATTGCATGCCTTTATTAATTTCTTTGTTTTCACTACTCGTCACTGAACTATCATTGAGGCTCATCAAGAGAAAACTTGAGGAGATATACTGGATTTGCTGTTGATCGGTCGCCGTTCTAAATCTGTCAGGCTTCATCGTGACCGCGTCGTGTTTCATCGAATCACTTTGGAAGGTTTCACTCACGCGTCGTTTGGCCACAAAATGTCTTGCGATTTCCGGTAGGTTTTCTGTGAACTCATATACTACGCGCTCGAAGCTCTTTCTTGGCAGACAAGTGATGTACGCGTTTTGGGGGTTCGTTATCTTCCTAATGGCGACCCTTGTTAGCCTAGCTGCACCCATAGTACTCGGGTCTCCTTTCTATTCACCAAATGAAAGATCACCATCAGATAGGCTCTCGGACAAAGACACCGTATATTATAATCGCATTCTTGAGATCATACCTGATATGAACGAGGATCATTTGTGGTCTGTTATTCGAAGTACTCTTTCAAAACACAAAGACGCAAGTTTAGAGCATGTTGTTGATATTATTCTTGAGAAGATTAGGGTTGAGGAAGCCGAACGCCAGTATGTCGAGTGTGGTTGTTGTTTCAGTACATTTCCTTTCGTGGGTCGTCTTTACTTCATGGGTTCTAAAAAAGTAACAGACTTGCTCAGGAGGAGATGGTCCAGTGTCCTGAGACTCATCTGTTCTGCAATTCATGTATGAATCGGCACGCATCTAACCTACTGGGCTCACACAATCCTGATATTCGGTGCATTGACCAGTCTGGATGTGCATCATTGATATCTACATCGGAGCTCCAGCGCTTTCTATCACCCAAGATGCTAAACCTATGGGAACGTGCACAATCGCGGAGAGCTCTCGAATCTGCCCGCTTAGAAAATCTGCATTATTGCCCGTTCTGCGATTGGGCTTGTATAATCGAAGGCAGATTGACTGGAATCTTGACCTGCAGAAACAAAGCTGTGTGCGGTCGTTCAAGTTGTATCAGATGCGGCAAGTTGGTATGTCTCATCTGACCATCCATCCTCTGTACTTTTCGCTCAGCCGGTTCTTCCTAGGATCACCGTCCTTACAAGTGTGATGGTACAAACGTTCATGAAACCGAGACAACTTGCCACTGCTGACTGAAACTCTTGCAGATCAACTCAAAATGAAACACCATGTCGACGAAGCGATGAGTGCGCTGACGAACAAGTCATGCCGTGATATGCTCACATACCCTTCCTAGGTGGTGCACTAGTAAGAAACTGTCCCGGATGCAAGAAACGTGAGTTTTCATGATTTCAGTAGAGAGTAAAAATTCGGCGCTGATTATCCTCCTGAAGCCTTCGTCAAGGAAGCCGGAGTATGAACTCTATCACTGTCCATTTCCAGTCGCTCAAGCTTGTCTTTTAAACACAGTGCAATCGCATGAAATGCCCATATCCAGACTGCAGGACGGAATCATGCTACAACTGCCGCAAGGCCATCAACGGGTATAGCCATTTCAATAGGGTACGTTTCACCTCGTCTCATATTCGTTTCATCGATCTCTTACCTGTCTTTTCGCACAACTCAAAAAAAAAAAACCCCCGTTCCCAACCAAATCCTCTCCTAGTCTGTTACCGGAGAGCTCGGCAAAGGCCACGGAATCTGTCCACTTTGGGACGAAGGTCTCGTCGAGGAGAGACACAACGAGGAAGTTTGTCCTTTCTTGAATCGATCCCAAACACGGGGCAGATGATGGTTTGACCCAGGTCAGGATCGCCGGCGAGCAAGCAAGAGCCGAGCAAGCAAAAGTAGAACGAGCAAGAGTAGAGCAAGCAAGAGTAGAGAAGGCAAGAGTAGAGCAGGCAAGAGTAGAGCAAGCCAGAGCCGAGCAAGCTAGACAAGACTTTGAACTCGAGCAGAAATCGAGGATGAAAGGTTCAACATCCAAGAGGTGGTGGCGGAAACGAACATAAATATAGCATGGATTTACCTAAACTGATTTCTGGGTTTTTTGTTACATTGTGTAAAGCGTGAGATTTTTTATGTAATTATTGAAGGGATTCAGGCGGGAGCGTTGTCAGTTGATGATAAGAGAAGGGGAAAAAAATAATATTTCAATTTGTTGATACTTCCCAAAATCAAAATGGTGATGGTACACGGTGACTGCGCCCCATCACTTGTTAGTCGAGTTATACTCTTCCTTATCTTAGTCCATTATGTTCCGTGTTGCGAGTCACTACACAAAACGAACCAGAGAGTAAAAAGCGCCAGGATAAGTAACCGAAACCGGATTAATACATGCGGCTACCAATGGTTTCTCAAAATCTCAAAGACGACATATATACGAAGGGGACCAACAAGCATCCTCTCACCTTCCCACCTACCCCACCTACCCACCTCTTCTCTAATCACACAAACAAGCGTAGTATAGCGTCGGGTGAATCATGTAGATGAAAAATGAAATTGAAAATCGGAACCAGAGAGTAAAAAAGCGCAAGTATAAGTAACCAAAACCAGATTAATATACGTGGCTACCAAGGTTTTCTTAAAATCTCAAAGATGACATATATACAAAGGAACCAACAAGCATCCTCCCACCTTCCCACCTCTTCTCTAATCACACAAACCCCAAAACCACCAACCACAACAACACCTAATCATGAAAATAGAAAAAAAGCCACATAATAGCCCTCATCAAAAGTCATTTGCTATGGCTATTCCTGAAATTATTTTGCCTGAAGGCTGGGATGCTCCTTTACAAAATCTCATGCCTAGAATAATGCCACCTCTACCTATTCTTGCACATAAAGCCTCTTTGCATAGAATTGTGCCTTCTTTGCCTGTTGCTATACATGGAGTAAGCAATAGGCTTAATCAGGCTCCTGTTGCTAAAGCTATCATGGCTATTCCTGAAACTGTTTTGCCTGAAGGATGGAATGCTCCTTTGCAGAATCCTATACCTAGAATGGTGCCACCTCTACTTGCTCCTATAATTAGGAGACATAGAAATGCTCCTTTGCCAAATCTTATGCCTATAGCAGTATTTCAAGAGCAACAAAGGCTGAGACATATTGCTATGGCTGAAGAGCAGGAAAGGCAACAAGAGCAGGCTATAGCTACAGAGCAGCAGAGGCAATAAGAGCAGGCATTAGAGCAGCAAAGGCAACAAGCACTAGCAGCATTAGAAGAGCAGCAAAGGCTGAGACATGTTGAAAGGCAACATCATGTATTGGCTGCTTTGCATCATGAAAGAAGAGAGACATTTCAACCAGAGGTTAGGCAAAATGCATTTTAAAATGATAGCTTGACTAATGAAACTTAATAGCTTGTAGATTTCAATCCTGAACATAGGCCTTTAAATCAAGCTAGAGCTGAAAGAATTTTAGAAGATTGGCAACAGCAGCATGCAGCTGATCTGAAGGAAGACTTCAATGGCTTAGGTTCTGAAGATGAATTGGAGTATGTGGAACCTACTATAAAGCAGAATCATGATTTAGATCTTCAAAATGACTTGGATCATATTTATGCAGCCTTTAATCAATTGATGCAACATCCTTTGGAATATTTAGATCAACTTATAGATAATATAAATAATCCTGGGCAGCAGAATCTACTAGAACCACTCAATATAGATAATCCTGCTATATATATATAAGCAGACCATCCTCCTGTTCATCCTCCTATTATTCCACAAACTATACAAGAACTTGGAAATGCTCTTCCAAGAGCAAGGCAACCTTACTTAATTGAGTCTCTACCACTTTATCTTGGCCCTATGAATGTTATATGTCAATACTGCCAAGCTCTACACTTTGATGCTGAAAAGCTCACCAAGTCTACTAAACAGCATCCAAAGTTTGGCATGTGCTACTTGCAAGGCCAAGTTGATTTACCTAGACTAGCAGATGCTCCACCAAAACTACTCAGACTGCTACATGGCTATCATCCACTTTCTAATGCTTTTAAAGCATCTATTTATTAATACAATGCAGCTTTTGCATTCACTTCTTTGAGAGTTAAAATTGATCATGCTATTACCAATGCTCCTAGACCATACAGCTTTAAGATTAATGGAGAACTTTATCACCTCATAGGTGCTTTGCTTCCAACTGAAGGAGAGCAGCCAAAATATGCATAGCTCTACTTCTATGATCATAATCAGCAATTGGCTTTTTGTCAACAGAGTAATTCTGGATTGGATCCTGAAACAATGGCATCTTTGCAGGATATGCTTTACAGAGTTAATCCTTTCATTGGCTTATACAAGCAAGTTAAGCAAATTATGGGAGAAGTGCCAGAAGATCAACCACAAAAACTTTCTGTTAAACTTTGAGCTGATTTTGGAAATTATTGATAATGTAATCAGCCTAATGAACAAGAAGGTGTTGCTGCTATCATTCCTGGAGATGGATCTGAAGAAAGATTAAATCATCATGATATAGTCTTGCACTTGCATGGAGGTCAATTGCAGTGTATCAGTCACTTACATCCATATTACACTCCTTTACACTACACCATCATCTTTCCAACTGGAGAATCTGGATTTGACATTGATATTCAGTCTCAGTTTGGACCAGAAAATCAGTGAAGATTTGTCAATATTACCCAAACTGCATATTACGCATATAGGCTTTAGCAGCTAATGCTGCTTTGCTTTGGAGTGGCAGATTATTTCAGCAATATATTGTGGATGCATGGGCTTCAACTGAACAGAGCAAGCTTAATTGGGTTAGGCACAATCAAAAGAAAATTAGAGCTGAAGTTTACTAAGGAGTAGTTGATGCTGCAGCTGAAGATGAAAATTTATCTCAACAAGGCCATTGTATTATTCTTTTTGCTTCTTATACTGAAAGTGAACAACATATGCAGCAGTTATTCCAAGACTCTATGGCTATTTGCAGGCATTTTTAAAAACCAGATCTTTTTATAATAATGACTGCTAATCCAAAATGGCCTGAAATTGAAGAAGCTCTTTTGAAGGAACCTGTAATCAATGGTAAAAAACAAACTGCTTCTGACTAGCCTGACATTGTTGCCAGAGTATTTGAACTTAGAAAAAATGCTCTTTTGAAGGATCTTAAAGATGGTATCTTTGGAAGGTATGTTGCTCATGTTCACACCATTGAATTTCAAAAGAGGGAACTTCCACATGTGCATATCTTGATATTTTATCATCATAATGATAAAATCAGAGATGCAGCTCATGTGGATACTATTGTTTCTGCTCAAATTCCTGATCCAGTTACTCAGCCTCAACTATATCAGGTATGAGCTTTGCTTAAGTTCTTCATTCAGTTACTGAACTTTATTATTAGGTTATTACTACCAATATAGTTCATGGCCCATGTGGAGCAGCTTATCCCAATACAAAGTGCATGATAGATGGCAAATGTTCCAAACAATTTCCTAAGGAATTTCAAGAAACTACTAAGTATGGTAATGATGGCTATCCTCAATATACCAGACCTGATAATGGCTGCTTTTTTGAAAAGCATGGTTGATATTATAACAACCATGATGTTGTTCCATACAATTCTTATTTTTCAGCCAAATACCAGTGCCATATCAATGTGGAAGTTTGTGCTTTAGTGGATGTTATCAAATACATTCACAAATACATTTACAAAGGCCATGATAGAACAACTTTGGAAATCTCTAGAGATTAAAGAAATAAAATCAAGGAACCTTTGGATGCTAGATATATTTCAGCACCAGAGTCTTGCTGGCACATTTTTGAATTCAATATGCATGTAGAATTCCCTGCAGTCTACAGATTACCTGTTCACTTGGAAGGCCAACATGAAGTTTACTTTGGAGATAATGAACCTATGAAGACAGTGGCTACTAGAGCTAATTTGGACAAGACTGAACTTACAGCTTGGTTTGAAGCCAATGCTAAATTCCCTAACAACAACACCACTTATCAGAACTTCCCAACCAAATATGTTTATAATTCTTCTAAAAGGACTTGGAAAAAAAAGCAGCAGGGAATAGCTATTGGACAAATGTATTTTACTTTACCAAAACAAGGAGAGAGGTTTTATCTTAGGATGCTCTTAACAGTTGTAACCAATGCAACATCATGGGCTGATGTAAGAACAATCAATGGTTATACTTATCCAACTTATAAGGATGCATGCATGCAAAGCTCTTAGTCTTTTGGAGGATGATGCAGAATGGAGGCAATGTCTTGATGAAGCTGCTCCAATTCAACCAGGATCAGCTCTTAGACAGCTCTTTTGCACCATTGTACTCCATTGTACTCTTATTACTCCTAAAAGCTCTATGGAATGAATTTAAGCATTCCATTTGTAATGATCTTCAGTACAGATTGCAATATATTAGGCAGTACAGAGATTAAAATCTTACTAATGATGACATCTATGATTATGGTCTTCATCTTATCAATGACAACTTGATGAACTTTGGTAAAATCCTCAAAGATTTTCCTAATATGCCAGAACCTCAACAAGTTTGGAATATAGTTCCAAATAATTGACTTCTTCATTTAAAGTTGACTTTAATACTAATCAAATAAATATAAATATAGAGAATAGACTGTTGCAAGGAGAAACCAATTATGATATTGAAGAGTTAGAAAGAAGGGTTGATGAAAACAAGGCAAAATTTAATGCTGAACAACTAGAGACCTTTAATGCTGTTATGGACTCAGTAAACAGCAATTTAGAGAGGATGATATTGATTTACAGTGCAAGAAGATGTGGCAAAATCTTTGTCTGCAATACTTTGGCTTCTGCTGTCCATGCTAATGGAGATGTTGCATTATGTGTAGCATCATCTGAAATTGCTGCTTTACTACTGGAAGGTGGTAGAACTGCTCATTCCAGATTCAAAATCTCTATTCTTACACTGAATATATCTATTGCCAACATTAAAAAAGAAACACATTTGTCTCAATTGCTGCTTCATACTAAAGTGGTCATTTGGGATGAAGTTCCAATGCAGCATAAAAATGTCATTGATGCTGTAGATTGTCATGACCCCTTCCGGAATTCCCCGGAACAACCCTGGGACCTCACCCGGAACCCTCTCCACAACATGCCCCGCCCCCACAACTACCGACGCCACCACCAACTCGCATCACAACCGACATCAGCCAAACCCCCAGAAACCCTGCTTCGCGGACTCCGGGATCGACTGCCATCAACCGCTGGATCCCGCTACCTGCTTCCGGCCATCATGCATCATGATCCCCCTGTGCCAATTGATCGCGCACCCCACACGCGTGATCCCAGTATACAGTCCCAGCCTGCTATTCAATGCCCTCCAGAAACCATCCCAGACACCCCAGAACTCCGAGACCTGACCCCGTAGTACTTATAGCGTAGTTCACTGCTGTATTCACTAGTCTTGATATTACCTGAATTGTTGCGTGCCCTTTGTTTGACTGGTATGCATTGACTGGCATGCTTTGACTGGCACGCCGGAATAATCACGTGCTTTAAGTTTGGTATGCACTTTGCGACTCTAAGTTTACTAACTGGGTCTCGTCTTAGAACCTCTGGTTCTGACTCGACTCCCACCAACTCTCAACCCCCACAAAACCCCGAAACCCCCGGGTCAAGTTCCATTTCCCCGGGACCACCCCCCCTGTTTGCATCTTGAACTCCAGAGCCTTA
>QLON01003915.1:0-20087 GCA_003313675.1 Termitomyces heimii
TGAAAAGTAGTTAGAAATATGAATGTTTTCTTACCAAGTACGATAGAATTGACATAGTTGATTTGATTGCTTTTCTCAAAGCTCCGGACGGAGTCCGTTGTTTGGAAAACACAGATTTGTTTCCACTGAATTCCTTTATTCAACCAATAGTCATCTCATAGTCGATTTACCACAGATCTCCGCCGCCGCCGCCACCCGCGCGACGACCACCGTAACGACCATCGCCTCCACCACTATTGTGTTCGCGTCCACAACCATAGCGACCTTGTAACGAACATCTTAACACGACAGTACCACATTCAAGCAATGTAGCTCGAGGAGGAGTCACTTTTGATTAGAACACCGCTGTCATAATCATGCCACGAGGCTTCAGAGATGATGCATACTACTTCAAAGGAATGATCCCATTGCCAAACCAATCTTCTTAGGAAGTCCTTGTCAACTGTTGTACAGTGAAGACCAATATATTTATTCTCAGAAACTCTGGGATTGCATACAAGAAGCAAGATTCTATCAAAGATTATCTTTGTGGTGACAATTCCTTCCATGACGAGGAGTACAGAGAACCTACGGATAATATGCAACGAAGTTTACTCGGGAAACATTCGAGCGTAACATACCTGCTGACTGTGTTTGTATCATCAATACCCTGGCTTATGCTGACATTTAGTATAGTCAACGGGTGCAGGTCGAGTCACAAATTTCGGGTGGGTCTCTTACGCAATCCAGAGGTTAAAGTCTCTATGCAAGAGTACAGTATGCAGGCTGTCGAGCTTCTTCTTAAGAGCGGCATTATACGTTGTTTTATCATGATCAACTACGATATAAATATGACATGCCGCGATGACAAACCATTCGTCATAAATCTCTTTCAAGCGCGTAAACATACTAGCCCAGATCAATCTGAGGATTTTAAGCGTCTTATCCAGACCTGCTGGTCTACATGCGAATACTTTAAAGTACGCAGAACTAGGCGACATTTTCGAAGAATTGCAAAACCTCCCCAAGTCTCGACGCGTACGTAGTATTTAGCAAAACAAAGTTCAAATATAAAAGTATCACTGTCGTCTCAAAGGAAATAGAGGGAGTAGAATTACCAACATTCACTACCTCTCTACAAACGTTTGTCATAAACTTCTGGTATTTAGGCGCAGCTGATTCAAATACATTTGCGTTGGTTATAATTTGTGGGATTTGTAGCAAAGGCAATTATCAGCCACAAATCCAGCCATCTCCCGAACCATACTCTCTGTGCACTCATGACCAACACCCTCGTACACAACCACCTTCTTCAGACCAGTTGTTCCAACAGTCAGTTTTTGCGTCACGAACTCCTCGCTTGCCGTCCATGGGACGAGGGTATCATTGGCACCTGACAGGACTAGGACCTTCTTCCCTAGGAAAGGGTTTGCCACACCTTGAACTAAGGAAGCTGGATCCATTTTCGCCACAAGGTCTTTGAGGGCTTTGGGATAGTACTTTCCCATTAGTTCGACGTTATTTTGCTTCGCGCGGTAAGCAATGAGTTTGCTATAATCGGGGCACCCAATAATCGGAATACCAGTAGTAACACGACCATCTGTCACAGATGAGTTTAATACTTTTGGGAGCTCGGACCCGTACCTGTAGCAAGACTTATCCAGGTCGCGTGCCCACCGAGACTAATGCCTGCAACTGCCCATTCAACAATGGGATGGGATTCACCATCTGGATATAGAATAGACGGGAGGAAGTCAATCAAGAGTGAAACGTCCCTCGCGGTACCAGCTGCAACATTGGAGCCTGAACATCGCAGACGTAGGCATCGAAAGGTGAATGACGTACTTTGGATGGCATACATGTCGACGCTGATGCATCGAAATGCAAATCAGAGAAGAAAGGAAAAGGCGATCGCAGGACTGACGCATGGCGTTCATTATGTTTCGAGGACGTTTTGTCTTTTGACCAAGCATCATTGCTCTTGCGTTCAACGAGACGTTTACCATGATTCCTTTGGTCCTATTGAAGAGAAAGTTAACAAAACCTTCCTCGCATCCATTATATCGGTAGGCTCACGAAGGTGACGACGAGGAGGCCGCGAGCCTTGCCCTTGTTTTGAGTATGTTCGATCAACGATCGCGCAACTGGATCGACCTCTTGCGCTGAGCCATATCTCCCATGAAGCAGGAAAAGTATGACAACTTCTTTGCGCTCTGCAATGATTGCCGATGAGGCAGAATATATGTTGACTTCGAGCCCTGCGATAACTTGGGTCTCTTTAGTGAGCGACATGATGGTCAAAAACAAGTTGTTCCGATAAATATCGCATGAGAGAATAGATCTTTAACAGTCTCATAATGCAGCGTTTGTGAAATTGTACATGTGAATTTCACATGGGACCGTGGAAAGCACACTTATTACTATTGGATCAGGATAATAATGAAAATAATCAGATCGATCTCACACCTACGAACTCCACAACTACAACGATAAATTGTATTACTAGTAGAACCGCGTAGAACAGAGAATATGATATCAGAATTAACGAGCTCGACAGAGTATATGAGAACGAGAAGAGACGGTGAAGGCAAAATAAAAAAGGTCGTGAGTCCCGGGCTTGGGTGGGAAGATATCGGTCGGTCTCGTGTCTACACGTCTACAAATCTATGTCAAAGGAGTCCCTTGCCTGGCGGGGAGGTAATGCGATGCGATGCATGGTAACTTATGATAGACAGGCCGTGTTGGTGGTGAAGATAGGCAATGAAGGTCGGTGGCGTGAAGGAGCAATATAAAGATGAGACGGGGGAGTCGATTTACCACCGATCTCCGCCACCACCTCCTCCGTGACGACCACCGTAACCTGAGTCCTGGTGACCGTAACCACCGCCGCCACCACCACCCCATCGTCCACCACCGCCACCATTGCGTCCGCGTCCACCACCATAGCGACCTGCAATGAGCCGTTAGCACGACAATGCCTACTTCCAACAAAAGTTGAAACTTACCACGCCCACCACCACCGCCACCGTACATGACCATTTCCTCAAGCTGAGGGGGAACGACGGCTTTGGCTTCACGGAGAATAGCCACGAGTTCACGAGCACTCTTGGCGTTGTCAGTGGTGAAATACGTGTATGAAGTACCCTTGCTGCCGGCACGCTTTTCGTGAAGATGTGATAAGCATTAAGTGGATATATGATTGGTAAAATGCCTACTCCTGTACGGCCAATACGATGAATGTAGTCTTCGCAGTTATTGGGGAAGTCATAATTCTAGATCAATCTGTTCAGTCACAACGTCGAAGAATGCCAAACGAAGACATACGATAACATATCCTACATCCTTCACATCTGAGGAAGGAGCGACAGCCAACAGAAACATATGCAATGCGAAGCGATGTCACACACACACAGATTTGAAAGGCGCATGCATGGCACAGGACGAAGGAACGACATGAAAAAAAACAGACAGGCGATCAAACAGTCAATACACATTCTCAACAGATTTAACAACAAGCGCTTCGAGGCAACCCGATGGGGAAAGGGAGAAATAACAAAATCGCCACGTTACAATTACAAGGGGCATGCCCCCACCTCGAGAAAAGGTGAGAGCACAGCGTATCCAGGAGGAAGACAAGGCAATAGATATCCGACGCGCGAGCATGAAGTATGCTTGAGATGAGAGGCAAACAGACCGGCGGAAAAACAGCCAGTTAGCCACCTACCCTCAAACTTGCCGCGCGTGTTCATCATCTACATATGCTTTCGTGTCTCCGGAGTGACGCTCCTACGTTCCTTGCACTGTAATAATCACGACGGGCGGGCGGTGTGCACCTGGTGTTTGGTCCCCAAACGATATAGTGGTGAAAGTTACCGTTAGGATACCGCACAAGCACGATCACGAGCCAGCCAAGGCGAAGCTGAACCCCACGAAGGGGAAAAGTTCGCTAGAAAGGCAAAATCAAACGTAACGGATGAAAGGGGCACGGGCATGCACGGTGGCGGAGCGCTTGTCGCAAGATAAAAGAGAGAACGTACCGAGACCACGAGACGCGACGTCCGTGGCAATGAGAATAGGAGAGCGACCGGCCTTGAACTCGCCGAGTACCCAATCGCGCTCACGCCTAGCATCAAGATCAAAGATCAACATCAATTATTGATGAAAAAGCAGAACTTACTGTTCCTTGTCGCCGTGAATAGCAAGTGCAGGCCAACCGTCTTGGCGCAAGTACTTGGTGAGGTCGTCTGCTACTCTCTTTGTCGCGACGAAGATGAGAACTTTGGCATTCTCGGCACTGATCTGATCAAGGTGTTTGATGAGTTTTGCTCGCTTCTCAAAGTCACTGCAAATTTCGACGATCTGTTGGATGTTATGGTTTGCTTGTAGGTCCATGGATCCGATGTTGACTTGTATTGTGTCGGTCAAGAAGTCCTAATTGGAGTAAGTAAATTGACTTCATCGCAGGTCGAGGGCATACATTCGCAAGCTTCTGGACGTCTTTGGGCCAGGTGGCACTAAACATGAGCGTCTGGCGATCCGGACGAATCTGGCCGACAATTTTACGAATTTGAGGCTCGAAACCCATGTCCAGCATGCGATCGGCTTCATCCATCACGAGGTAAGTGACGCGGCGGAGATTGGTCTTTTGTGTTTCTAGCATGTCGATGAGGCGCCCTGGTGTGGCAATAACAATTTCAACACCGCGCTGCAGGTCACGAATCTGCGGGCCTTTAGGGGCACCTCCATAAATGGCAGTATTGCGGATGCGGGAGTTAGAGCTGGTAAAGGGCGGGATCAGTTCGAGATCGAAGAACGAATAAAGAAGAAAAAGTACTGACCCAAATTTTGAGCACTCTTGTTGAATTTGCACAGCAAGTTCACGAGTAGGAGCGAGGACGAGGACGATAGGGCCGTCTCCGGGAGAAAGGAGGGGTTGTCTAGGTATAGAAGTTAAATTAGTCACAAGTTCTGGCACACGACGTACGCATTAATATGGAGCATAGCGGGAAGGGCGAAAGAAATGGTCTTTCCGCTTCCAGTCTGAGCGATAGCTACAAGGTCACGACCACTGAGGGCCATGGGCCATGCCTGACACTGAATGGGGGTGGGCGACTCGAAGCCTTGAGCGCGGATGGTTGACAGGAGGTATTCGGGGAAGCCACATTCGTCGAAAGACATCACGGGTCTTGGTACCCCTCGTCCTTGGACCTATACTTGTGTTAAACATTTCAGACTATTGAAACAGCGGTCAACATACTCGAATTTCTTTGCTACGTCTAAACTCGTCGATTTCAGACTGCGAACGACTGGAAACCCGCTTGTCTTCAACGTAAAAGTTCTTTTCAAAACGCTCAAGCTTGGTGTGCGACCAGTCAACCTGGCGAAGACTTCCGCCCAGATTTGACATCTTGTCGTTGTCCCCCCATCCACCATAGCCATTTCCACCGCTACCACCGTATCCGCCGCCGTATCCGCCGTAACTCTGAAACACACAATGAGCACTAGTTTGAATAATCTCAAAGAACTGACCATTTTATTTTATGTGTATATGAAAAGAGTAAGGGGTGGTGAGTGCAGGAGTCAAGTGGCGGAGTAGAAAATTTACCAAACAATGGCTTGCCGCGTTACATAGCACATACAAACAGTGCACTGCCACTCGCTCGATCAATCCGGACTCCGCAATATATCATTGACATGAATATCCGAAAGTCTGCATCTAAGAAATTACATAGACCTAAATAGAAAGGGTATCTGTAGATGGGTGCTGGGTAAATGAGTAGAAATGGGCAGTGTTCATGAGCGTAAATTGACGTAAAATAGAGACAGCCTTGGTGATCGGGAGCCGTGGAGATGAGTCAGGGTCACATAAGCAGTATTGAATGGCTCACATAGGATGGAAAAGGGGCTACCTGAGGCTACATGATGATACAATGTGGTTTCTTCCTCGGCCTCGTAATCTCCTGGGGGTATTTCTGGCGCATTTGTCTTACGAGGTCCTCGAAGACGTCTGTTATGTGCCAGTTTCTCTTAGCGGAGGTCTCGTAGAATGGGAGGGCCCAGCGGCTTGCAAGGGTGGATATCGTTGTGCGCTGAACCTCTCGCTCACTGGCGAGATCGAGCTTGGTACCGACGACGACCATTGGTACGTCCTGGAAGTCTCATCAGAGAAGGAAGTAACCAATCGGGTAAGGCACTGACACGATCTTCGCCTTTGATTCGGTATATTTGCTTCCGCAGACTGTCGACTTCTCGTAGACTGGCCTCATTCGTTAGGCTGAAAAGCAACATGAAATATCTCAGTCGACGCGTGAACAGACGTACTAGCCTGAAAACGAGAACGAAGCCCCGCCCCGACTGTAATTGCAGATGAGGAGCTGGCAGGGAGCGTGATGGATTAGAACGTACCTTAATATATACCTCGTTGAGAGACGTAAATTGTTCCGCTCCTGCGGTGTCCAGAACTTCGAGCTGCCGGTAAAACGTGTCATGCTGGGCTATGGACTCTTGGAAAGGAATGAGACATACCGACGATAGTTGCCCATCGACGTCGATGGTTCTCCGGTATTCCTCTGCCATTCGCCGGTAAGCAAAAGCAAATATCTGCGTAGAAGCAACCGTGCCTTCTATTGTGGGGTCGTAATGCTCCACAAAGACGTCCTTAATAAAACGGACTGCGTCAAGTGTAAGCCTTCAAATTCCTTGAAGTCAAGAATGAATAAAGTTACCTGTGAGCGCTGACTTGCCGACACCCCCGGCTGAGCGTATACAAAGTCAGCGAGGCCACCGTAATGAGAACCGGGGGGACAGACCTCCAAGAACGACAATGTTGTACTGCTTCATGGGTACTGATGGAGGGAGGGGAATGGGGAAACAGGATAGCTGTCTGCCGTGAGAGCAAACATTTTTGACGCGGTGCGCACGCATGGCCTGACCGTGACAGTCCAACAATAACTTAGTAGCCGACATCCATCCATCATGGTCCGCCCAAGGACCTTTTTTGACTTCACTGTTGACAGTCAACCACTGGGAAGGTTCGCACTTCATTTTTCTCTGCTATAAATTCTATTCTCAAGCCCGTCAAGAGTGATATTTGAACTCTTCAATGACACGGCGCCCAAAACTACAGAAAAGTAGGTTGGCCCGTCGTATACCTGTTCAACCAATCAATTTTTGTAGTTTTCGTGCACTGTGTACAGGCGAACGAGGAATTTCGCCGTCAAGCCAGCACCCTCTGTACTACAAGAACAGTACCATCCATCGGTCGATACAGGATTTCATGATCCAAGGGGGAGGTACGACGACTACTCATCTATACACGTGTCCGGCAACCATGAACGATACACAGATTTTACAAAGTTCAACGGTACCGGCGGCGAGTCCATCTACGGTGTTTCTTTTGCAGACGAAGACCTCGAGCGACCATTAGACGCAGAGGCTCTTTTGTGTATGGCGAACAAGGGCCCAAATACCAACAACTCGCAGTTCTTTATCACACTCCGCGAGTGCCCGCATTTGAATGGTACATTTCCTTCACTTTCCCTATTGCTGTAGCATTTACCTCTTTTCACTTAGGCAAACATGTCGTGTTTGGTCGCGTTCTTCGTGGATTCGACATTGTACAGAAAATATCTATGATGGCCGTTGATGGGAAAAGTCGTCCACTTACGCCTGTTGTCATCTCGAACTGCGGGGAGCTCGAGTTGCGCAAGCCTCCAGGTTCGTCCTTTGGCAATCTTGACCCCTGATATTTTGAGCCAACCATGATCGTCGTGTAGTTAAACCAGCGGAAGAACCCTCGAAGTCTGAAAAACGATCTCATAGACGGTCGAGGTCTCGTTCCGAATCTCGTAGTCCTAGCCCAGAGAGACGGCACCGCAAGAAGAAAAAGTCGAAACGCAAGGCCTTGCACTCACGCTCACGCTCGCCTGAGCAGCATTCTCCTGCTTCCAAGCCTGACGCGCCGAGAGAAGAAACGGAGGAAGAGTATGATGCCAGGTTGGAACGTGAAGAGAAAGAGAGGCTGGAAGAGTCCCGGAAGAAGGAGCTGCAGAAAATCAAGGATAAGTATGAGAAGGAGTTGGCGAGTAATAGTGGGGGTGTAAGGTTCAAAGGTGCGTCCTTAAATATCGCTTTGTGTTTGATACCGTGCTGATGGTTGTTCGGATGACTCAAGGGAGAGGAAGAATGAAATTTTTGGATCCAGAGTTGGTGCGTCGATACCAGGATTCGCGATAATATGCATGAGGTAATGCCTGCGGTTAACTCGATGATCTTGCTGCATAGTAAATGGGATACTCTGTGTGTAATATGGTCATAAGAAACATTTGTGGCTAATAAGAAATTGCCCTATGTCAGGTGGCGGGACTGTCCATGGTGATACAGGTCTTTGATGGATGAAATTGCAGTTGGAGGATTAGCGCGCCTGTCGCGTTGATTATCATTTTGCAGTTCTACAGACTACTCTTGCCACCCTGTCACACACTCTCATCGTGTCCTTCTGACCTGGAATGTCGACGCGTTTAGCAACTTCAAACTTGTCAACAAAAACCCCTCGCAGGGAAAATGATGATCCTCAGACACAGAAGCTTTGTCAGAGAAAGCCTTTCTATAAGGGTTGTCGAGAGCTGTTTGCCCTTCAGGCATGAGTTAACACAGATATCAACTGTACCGAAGTCATGTCTCTATGGGAAGGGGACTTGCAAGGCTTACAGTACGAGGCTGGTCAGCTATCAATTAGATGCCAGCTGAGTGATAAATGACAGTAGGCCGGATCATGCTCTGCTGTGGATGAGGCTATAGCATGACGGCATGATCGGTCCCACCTAGATGCAAACATTCTCTTACGATTGATGCCAAATGGGTTTTGGTCGGTTTCAGGCGACGAGTGGGAACTTGCAGACTTGTGAAGAAGATTTGGATATTCTTGGGCAAAAATGTTGTCGCATAGAGATGCATATGGTGAAATCGAAATATATTCTACAGCCGCCTCCGCATGGGTAATGAAACCCTCATAACGGGTCAACGTCCAGCGTTGAAGGAACTCGAAAAAACCCTGCTCTCGCATCCTCGCGAACTGAGGCAAAGCGCAGTAAAATTCCTCGCTTTAAGCGTAGAATAATCCAATTTGAAACATAGCTAAACCTCTACCTCTGCAACCTTCTCCGCAATTTTATTGACTTCGTCCTTCTTCTCCTCCTTGGCCAAAACCTCTTCTCTCTTAGCAGCCGCAGCATTGGCAAAACTGAGCGTCGGCCTCACGGTCGGAGCTAACGATCTGGGAGCGGTTTTTGGTGATGCCAGATTGGCGGAGCCAGGAGCATTAGCACTTGCACTAGGTGGAGTGCGGGTACCAGGAAGCGGCGCTCTTTCAGAAGCCTGACGCGAATTCGTGCGAGACATAGAGATGCGATCTTTGACGGTCTCCCGTTCTTTTTCCAACCGTTCAGATATCTCTTTATCTTTATTGGCGACGTCGACAGGGCGTGCGGCGCCAAAGGGGCTAGCACGGGTATTCGAAGAGGTGGGAGTAGGTCCCATTTTAGGGGAAGAAAGCGGAGTCTGAGCAGCAGACGGCGTGGCGGATCGAGGAAGAAGCTCGAGTTTTCTACGGCTCAACTGAGGAGTCGGCGGTGTTGAGCTAGCCGCTGAGGAAACATTAGCGTATTTTGAATCGGGAGTATAAAGAGCATACGTGAAGTGCTAGACTTTCGGGCTCTCCAGTCAGCCTCATCCACAGGCAAATCTTTCGGCGGGCCCATGTCTCCTTTGCCACGGAGGCTTCCAAACCTCTCTTCTGGAGCGTTTGGTGCCGACGTAAATTTGCTGCCTCTGATCCATGTTTCAGCTTGATCGGCAGGACCGGGCTGGCCTTCTGGTGTGGAAAATCCAGATTTACGTCGAGGCGGCAGATCATCAGATACGGCGGGTCGAGAAGGGCGGTTGGAGCGCCATTCACTGGCACCCTCAGCTACGCTCGGAAGACGCTCACGATCTGCAGGCGAAGGTCCGTCATAGCGACGGCGGGAATCGCGAGGAATATCTGGGAGCGGGCCTTCACGTCTCCAAGGACTGTCGAATTTCGAGTCATCCTCCGTGCCGCCTCCACCACCACGATCTCCAAATCCGCTGCGTTCCTTGGCTAGAAACAGATGAGAATTGGCAGATGACCGTACCCGTGTAAGTACTCACGAGGTTCTGCGACGCTAACTCGAACGGTTCTGCCAGAGAATGTCTGTGAAACGCATATGTATTGATGGACATTCGTATCAGGAGCTACTCACTGAGCCGCTTTTGGAGATTGCTTGTTTTAGTCCATCCAGATCTTCGAATTCTACATAGCCGAAGCCCTTGGGTTTATCTTCACGATCCTTGATAATTTTCACGGACTTTGCCTGTGCCACGTCAAAGGCAACCAAGGAGTAAGTAGAGAAATAAACTCACTTTCAAAGGAGCAAAGAACTCTTCTAGCTCGGATTCAGTAAGATCGAATGCAAGATTGCCAACGAAGGCGGTATACGGAGGGTTTGTAGGTAACGGGATATCATCCCTAGGCGGGGCAGTAGTTCTATCGGCTAAAGGCGTGTCAAGAAGTAACGTTACGAGAAACTTAAGATAAGCTCACGTCGGGTGGACAGGTAGTCGTCCCTTCGGCCGTAACGATCACCAGGACGTCCGTGATCATCCTCATTACGTGGGGCGGCTATTGCTTGTTTTGAGACTGAGACCCAAATGCAAATCATTGCCACCTACGAGCATTGGGAAGCGAGTCCATCTCGTCCGCCCATGAGCCCAGCGCTGCAGGGAAAAACCCCGGGTTTAGGAAGGTGCTGAGCACAGCACACGATCAAATACTCACTACTGTCCCCGAGGAACTCGTTCAAGGTGATTTTCTTTGCTTTCTTTGGAGCTGCATGGAAGACGATTCAGCTGAGTAACTGGGTATAGATGTCAAAGGTGACCGTACGCATTTGTGATGTGCTTGAAATTTCGTTCCAACTGCAATTTGTCAGGCGCTGACACCGCGGAATTTTCCGGAGAAAATCTGATCACGACGTATTGCTTTTTGTAATATTTTTCATAACGCCTTCTTGGCTCAGTTGGCTAGAGCGCAGGTCTCATAGAAATATGACACGATTCTCATCGTGCAATCCTGAGGTCGCAAGTTCGAGCCTTGCAGAGGGCAAATCATTTTTTCATCATCCCCAGAACAGCCTTGTTGGCCTGACATGTCTAATTGTTCCTTGTTTGGTGGAAAGTTAGTTAATGCTGCATTGGTTCGCTTTAGAGTTACGGCCGCATGCCACATACATCCCGGAAGTCAGAGTTACTGTTCTGTGAACTAAAAAGAGTTATATTAAGTATATCGATATATTAACTCTAGAGATAAGAGAACTTGCTACTTCTTCGGTCGCAACGTCATGTGGAACTGCCCGTAGTTTCTCTCCAAAGGACCTCTAGCTTCCCGAAGCACTCCTACCATTTCTGTAGTCACACCCGCTGCAATTTAGCTTGGCGTCAATCAGATCAGCTCGGGGTCAGCCCCCCCTCTGGCAGCCCTCTGTATGGCCGAACACTATACGCGGCCTACCAACCAAATGCTACAATCTAATACCGCTCAGGTGTCGATCTTCAGTCTAGACTCGCGAATTATCGCCCTTGTCTTCGCCGTTCAACGGGCACTGAATAAGATACCAGATACCACGTCCTTCAGGACTGTCTCCAAATTGCGCAGCTACAAAGGGTGATTGAAGCAAAGCCGTATTTTATGATGGTGAAAAACGAGCAAATAAACGAAACGAGTGTTGTTAATGTTTAACATTTCCAACTCACAAGGTAACGGTTTTGTGGTGTTGAGTTATAGGAACTGGATATTTGGTGGCAGGTGAAGAGGGGCTATAGGAAATATCTCAATCGCAATTACGCACGGTAGTTTCAGGATATTTTGTACAGCTTGGATGATCCATACAGGAGGATGAGCATCGAATTAAGTTACCGAACGTCAATGAACTAGGTAGTTAACTAGCGCCACCGCCACATCTATGAAGGCTAACGTTCATCAGCTTAGCATGATTATGCAGAGGGTGACCCGCCCAATCTCAAAGATTCATTGACATACAAGAAAAGCATGTGGTCCAGATATACACTGATTTCATTGTGCAATTCGGCTAATCTGGAGAAAAAAGGACGACTGTTTCGCGCTTCAAATGGAGTAAGAGCAGAATCATTTTAGCGCGTCCAGAAACTAAGTTTATGAACGTGTATCAGAAACGCGTATTAGATATTAAGTGAGGTTGAATAGATCAGGACTAGACAAGGTACCATTACGCCACGAAAATCGTCACACAAGCTAATCTGACATATGACATAGTCCGAGCCGTGGACGAAAAAGTACATGAAGGGCAAAGATTAGACTGTATTCAAACCATGACGCGTAAAATGAGAGTTAGATGACATGGCCTATTTCTTCTGAGACCATGTCATGTGTAACTTCAAGTGAGTGCTCCGTACAGGTTCTTCTGCTTCACGAAAGACCCCTTCTTTCAACTCGGACGTCATACCAACGGCATTATACATCAGTTTAGCGCTAGTCAAAGAGCGGCGCATAGATGTCCAGATCACTTGACCCATCAACTGGTGAGTGGGATCTAAGGTGGTTCGAAGTTTGAATCTTCGATGATGATTGTATAATAAATTCATGTAGTGACTTACCACTGTTTATTCCATTTGTTGCACATCTGATTTCGACATGGTTAACTTCCCTTGTTTGAGAATCAATGGATATGAATGCATCTAGTGAAAATTAGCAGAAACTTACAAGAAACTTCCCAAGTTCTTTTGAACTGATTCGAGGGACGATCCAACAAGAGGATCAACGTTTCTAGAACTTGAAAATGAGACATAGAAGTCATTGAACAACTTCAAGGATGGCCCTAAGCCTTGTGGTCCATCATCGTAGAAATACAGGTCTACGTCTTCGATCCAGAGCCACCCTTGACGTCTGAGATACGATACAACATTCTCAATTACCTGCTTCCAATTGGGGAGCTAGGAAGGAAAGATTCATGTCCTATTAATAAACACCAGAAGAAAGGAAACGTACATGCACAAAGACAAAGCGTGCATGAATAATATCAAAACTTTCCAATTCAAATGGTAATGGCTCCATGATATCGAGTTGTAGGAATTGCACGTTCGAAGGTAGCGGCCGCGGAGGTAAGGGAGATACGTCAATTGCAGTCACTATGGCTTCAGGGTATACCTGTGCAGCTTGGATTGCCCTGCATAGAAGGCTGAGAAGCACAACCATTACTACAACCTAGAACATACCAGGCACCACTACCACATCTACAGGCATTATCGGTAGGCATGCATACTTGAGAACTGAAATGCCTTACCCTATCTCAAGGATTTTCTTGACGTCCTGGACAGCTGGACACAATGAAAGCTTGTGACCCAGGAAAGTGTCTATCCCTTTGTGCATTTCATCTAACCTGAAATCCGATAACTGTCTCAACATGCACGGCTCCGATTCAAGCTAAGGACAGTAGTTACCGCTCCCATTCTGGAGCATCATTCTATTCTGTGTGAACTTTGCATGTTACAAGACAATCTTTTTGGACTCACTAACGAGTAATATGGCTGAGTCGCGTCGTGGGATGTTTCGGACGTCATTGCGGACAATTTGTGAATAACTGGATGACTCTATATAATTAATGAGAAAATTGAAGGGTGGGAACGCACTGAATATCGGCAAGAAAAAGCAAGTGGGAGGTCCGTCCGGGCCACCTAGACCGGCAACCGTTGGACTGGAAGTGCTTACTCATTACAGTCACAAGTCTAACGGGCCGCCGTAATTACGAAATGTTTCAACAAAGAAATCAATATTGAATAGCTGAGCAACTAGTGTGTGGGATTGACTCGCTCACAGCCTCTCCACGGGTACTACTTGCACAGTCCGCCACTTCACTCTTCTAATTGCGATAGATCTCTGCTGCCTACTCATGCTGAACGTGCCTGTATTCTCGGCAGTGATGTCGCTTTTGTTGCTTCATCCAACAGAGCTGTCATCATGTCGTTTCTGGATGTCGCGAGTGTTCTTCTCATGTGTCTTATCCTGATACAACATCAGCATACTTGCCTCGTCACATCTCAATAGTTATGCATTGCCTTGGTGCCAGCAACAGGATCACAAGAGCTATGGCTTACTTTTGCTTCACAAGAACAAAGTCCTTTTACCCTATCCATTGTACGTCCGTCTCTTGTGGAGCAGAATGATTCGGCGTGCGTGGACTGTTGTTGAATTAGCAATGATTCATGTGTCGTTCGACTCATTGGTCAAACCACGCATGCGACAGCGTAGCACTCAGTCACCCACCCAAAGTAATGGCGGTTTCTCCTTGCTATTGTTTGGAACTCTTCTCGGATAGATAGCTACTCTACCGATATACTGAAGGTCAAAGGTACCTTTGGTGGGGTATCGATATTTACAACTTGTCACTAGCTGAGGATGGTTCCGCATCTTGTCGACGTGCGAGTGGATTTAAGTTCTCGTAACTGGGCATCTATATCCGCATGGCTTGATGCATCGGACTATACATCTTGATCGCGCTGACGCGAGCATTCATATAGGTGTGTTTTTCATTGGTGATGTCGAAGAAAGATAAAATATAAGATTAGATTGTTAATTATACAAATATTGATACAGCCCCCCAACGCAATGCATGGTCCTATGTGCCTTGGATGTCGTTGTCGTACCTAATCACATGACGGTCTCCAGCGAAGAAATGGCGAAGAAAATGAGGATCTCACTGAAGGATTGGTAAATGGACGTCTTTCACGCTGTCATCCTCTTTTGTGGTATGTCTATGTCTCAGGGATATACTTTTAATGTTGTCTTTATTTTTTATATTCTTGGGGAGTAATTCTGCTCCCATGAATCCATCCTTCACCAGGAATCCCCTCTCTCCCAATCGGGATCTTTATGATTATCATATGTGCCCGCCTAGCTCAATCGGATAGAGCGTCAGACTCTTACTCAGGCAGGTGCATCTGAAGGCTGCGAGTTCGACCCTCGCGGTGGGCTACTTCTCTTTTGGCTCTACTCAAGTCGGGACGACATGCTTGCAGACTCGTCTCAGTACGAAATCAGGCAGGGCAGGAAATTCAGCCTGTTCTCTTATTCCGATCTCGCCGCCCCAGGAAAGATTTATTCCTAGCTTTCAATGATAACTCAGCAGAAAGCTTTTGTTCAAACCAATCGAGAGAGTCAGTCAGTGCTGTAGCTCCACAGAAGAAAATGTCAAGAGAAGACGATACACACATCACATGGTGCGAATAGGTGTGGAAAAACCCGCAGTATACGTGGCGGGTCAATTTCATTGTCATTATCGTGCTATCACCTATTAACACGAGGGTCTATGTCTTCTGTGAGTAAGTCATGTGGAGGTTCAAGTACACGCTCCTCAAAGGGTCCTCGGCTTCTCGGAACATTTCTTCCTTCAGTTCAGAAGTTATACCAGCGGCAGCCCATTTGGAGTTAGGGCTTGCTAAAAATCGGCGTGTAGATGTGTAAAATATTTGGCTCATCAACTGTTTACTGGGATCTATATGATCAGAGCTTGAGTCTTTCGTCATATAACATCTTATAAGTGGCTTGCCATCTTCTCTGCTGCAGTTTGTAGGACACTTAATTTCAATATCGTTGACTTCACTTTGTAGGAATATCAATGTTCCTGTCTATCTGTCAAGCAGATGAACTCACGAAAAGTTTCCCGATTCCTTGAGCACTGATCCAAGGGATGAAGCAACAAATGGATCGGCGTTTGAAGACTTTGCATATGAGGAGTAGAGGTCGTTGAATACTTGTAAGGCCGGACCTAGGTCTCGCGGTCCATTGCCGTAGAAATGAATGTCGACGTCATCAATCCAAAGCCAACCTCGAGGCTTCAGAAGAGATATGACGTTCTCAAGTACCTGTTTCCAATTCTTGATCTAAATAAAGAGGAAGGATAAGTATGCTAAAATCAGCGACGGAAAAAGACGCACATGTATTAAGACAAGGCGCGCGTGAATAATATCAAAGCTCTTTAACTCAAAGGGCAACAGTTCCGTCACATCAAGCTGGAGGAATTGCAAATTTGGAGGTACTGGTCTTGGAGGCATGGGAGATATGTCTATTGCAGTCACAGTGGCTCCCGGATATGCGTGTGCAGCTTGGATGGCCCTTTGAAAACGTTTGAAAACACAGACTTTGTTGTAGGTTCGAGACACACCAAGCACCGCTGCCACATCTTGAAAGAGTATGCGTGAGCATGCGAATTCCAGCTTTGAAGGTCCCTTACCCGATTTCAAGAATTTTCTTGACGCATGGAACCGGTGGACCCAAGGAAAGCTTGTGACCCAGGTAAGCGTCGAAACCTTTGTGCATTTCGTCCAATCTAGACAGAAGTCAACCACAGACAGCTCTGATTGAAGTACGGGCGACTTTACCGCTCCCATTCCAAAGAATTGTTCTATTTTTGCATAAACTATATATCCCATAAGTTTTCAACGACTCACCGGCGAGTAAGCTGGCTGGCTCGTAGGGTGGAATGTATGAACTCCAAAAGTGGTCGCCATTGCAAAGACAGCTCGTTCTACCTTTTTACCTGGATATCATATTGCTGTATATAAATGTCGGCGAACGTTGACGAGAATAGCTCTTGAAACGCGACTCCAACGGGCAACGCTCAGAATCAGATCCCTCCGGAACATCTTCGGTATTGATCGCCGAGCTCTTACGCGGTCTTCCAGATAAGAGCAAAGGTCAAAGTTCCACAGTCGCAGAGTCAAACAAAGTGCCAGAAACACGCGAAAGATACCATGCAGTGAGATCCAGAAGACACGTTCAGGATACATAGCTTCAAAGACGAAATGATCAGGATGTTTCACACTATGCGTGTCATGAATTCGAAATGAGCACTTGACCGCAAGTCGTGCTTCTCGATCAGCTTATTTAATGGTTTGGAAGTTTACGACAGCAACGCCAGCAGTATTTGACTCGTGGTCAGACTGATTGACTGCTCTGTAAATGGATGGAGATCATACTCAACACAACAATTGAGTATTGAATCAGAACGATTTGAGTGTCAATCAGGATTGTCCCGTACGAAAGAACGGTCACATTCATCATTCAGGTGACCGATTTCAATCGCAGAAGGGCGGATGGTCATTTGACGACATGTGTACTCACAGAATTGATCCAGAGATAACGCGACAAATGTTTCAGGACCTCGAGAATGCGTCGTAGACCTTTGGTCTAACTGTGGGTTTGAAGCCATCACCAAGGCTAGTGGTATACCATCGCTGCCACAATCAGAGGCGGTGTTCAATCTCGCGATATAAGAGTGCCTGGCAAAGTTTCTTGGCATTTCTCTATAGCTGGACTTTCAAAAACGTTGATGGCCCAGGAACGCATGGATCGCCTCGTGCATTGCACCAAAAATCCAATATACACAGCTCTGAGAAAAGCGGCGGGAAGCTTGATCACTCCTTTTCTGGAGCACTCTGTTTTGATGAGTTTTGCATACATAAGGTGGCTGTTATCCGTGGAAATCGCAGCTCTTGGTATTGGGTGTAGGGGATGTACCACGTTTCCCTATACATGACTTCTGTAGGAATTGCCTGTACTTAGAGAAATACGCAACATTTTGAGTCTGAACATGTCAGTAAGGTCAATTGGCACGGAAAGTCATCTAAAGAAGCCTCACCTACAATCCGTTGGACTCGCAAATCACTGAGGCTGACAAAGAACAGGCGACTTTATGTCTCCCTTCCGATTTGACAAAAGGCTGATTGAGTGGTAAGTAGCTCGCTCATTAAGTAGTGATCTTGGAATAGCAATTATTCATAAACACATTTCTTCAGCACCGAATGCTATCGAATCTTCCGTCGCGTGTTTTCCAGAGCAATCCATTGAGGTTATCCGAAGGAGAGTTATAGCAAAAAAGCATATAAAGCACTCTTAGAAAAGAGCATCGAGTAGTAAAGCTGAGACATTGGATCTCGGGAAGCCTTGAGAGTCAAAAACCAAGATATAGGTGGCTTACATAAGCTTATGTTGTGAATCGGTGGCACACTTGATCCCAAACGAAAACAGACGAGCTCGCCGTTCTAATCGTCCTGCTTTTACTCTACTGCTGCTCCTCATCGTTCCTCACGGCGACCGCAGAACTCTTTGCTTGACCTCGCTGTCGCCTACAGGGACAGGACATAGCCTTCCGCTGATTGTGTTTGCTCGTGATGCCTCCTCGCGCCTCCGCTCGGGCCCAGCCACGGGTTGATTCGCCGCCAATTCCATCTATCCGGAAGGAGGCTTTCGAACATGATTACCTTAGACAACTTCGCACTAACTGGAAGTGGGCAGCCTTTTCACAGTTCTTCTTCACTTTCAACCACCTGTTCGCCATGAATGATGTCTCGCTCAATGTATGTATCCTTCGATCCAATTTATGATCATGGGAAAAGCTCAAACGTCTCCAGGCCATTGAGGAGGACTTGGTCCACGGAACAAACGTTATTCTGCCCCGTATCATGCAACGCCTACTCTACACTGTCTCCTATGATAGGAAGGTGTCGTAAGTGCCCGTGTCTTATGACAAGCAAACATATTTCGACGCGTCATACAGACTACAAAACTGGCAAACTGCTCTCCGCAAACAGTATCGTAAACGAGATCCTGCTGCCAACCCAATTGGCCCTGAACCACGCGTCGAGGAACCAGAGCAGGAGTCCAGTCCACCTCCAGAAGAGCAAGAAGGTTCTTCTCAAGTGCTTGCCAAGGACCAAAGTCCAGAAAATGTTCAGGAGACCGAGTCAAGCCCCAATGGAGAGGCCGAGGACACGGAGGGTAAGGTGCTGGATTCGACTCGGACAAGTACCATTGAACGCGGATTTAGCGTTGGTGATAGCGTCAATGAAGCCTCCGTACAACCATCAGAGATTGGTTCCATCCACATAAAGCAGCCGTCCGTAACTGAAGAGCCAGAAGAATCCAAAAACTGGCTGGAGCTTCCTATGCTCACAAAACTCGATTCGATGTACCTCCTCATGGAATGGCAGTTTCACAACCCCACAAGGCTAAGAACGCTCATGCGAAGTGACGACGAGGACGCCTCGTGGGTACGTTTATTCGGCATTCTATAACCGTCTTCTTCATACATAATCGTCATCATAGCGAATTGAACCTATCGGCTATGATAGCAAGAAGAGTGCATACTGGCTTATAGGTGGTACGTATCGCTTATCTATGGATATCATCACATCGTCAATTCCCACAGCTGATCGTCTGTGGATACAACGCCTAATTCCGAAGCTGCCCCGCCCCAAAACAGGTTCTCGCAGCGCTGCATCGCTCAAACGCAAACGTACCGTTGACCCTGTCAAGAGAGGAAGGAATCGTGCCGCTCCGCCGCCTCCTGCCAAACGGCAACGTATTCAAGAGTCGGAAACGCCAGGAGGGCGCTCGCGAGCAGCGAAATCACAGGCGAAAGCGAAGCTAGATGCCCAGGCCAAAGAGCTAGCGGAACTCACTAAGCAGGCGAATGCATTGGCACGTACCAGTTTAGGACTTCGGACGTCAACGCGGAGTTCACCTAGGAAAGCTCCCCTGCCGAAAGCAGTGGGGACTAGGTCTAGCAGGCGTCTGAGAGGGAATGCTGATGATATTGATGGTGATGATGAGTGGCAGACGGTACCTGAGGAGTGGCTCAATGGGGACGGGGACCACAAGTCCCCCAAGGCCAATGGAAAACGTGGTACCATCAATGAGTCTGCTAAGGCTACTTGGGAGGATGGGAGTGAGATTAGTGAATTGACGGAGTTGACTGAGGAGAGTAGTAAGAGCAGGACTGAAGACAACGAGGATGAGAGTGAAGATGAGAGCGAGGATGAGAGCGAGGATGAGAGTGAGGATGAGGATGAAGAGCAAAAGACAGAAGAACAGCCTGTTGAGGAGGAAAAGGCTCAAGCTGTCCTCGATCCTCCGCCAGTACCTGCCGATCACAGAGGTTTGGAAGAGCAGCCTGATTTACCTGAAGGTTTTGTAGAATGGGAGACGGTGCGATCTCTAT
>QLON01003932.1:0-12258 GCA_003313675.1 Termitomyces heimii
CAGGAGCCACTTGCCACATGACTCCACATCAAAATTGGATTCACAATTACAAGCCCTATCACACTCCAATTAGGTTAGCTGACAACAACATTATTTATTCAGCTGAAATTGGAACAGTCATATTTCATCCAGTTGTAAATGGGAAGAAGGTTCAATCCTTAGAGTTCTATAGAGTCTTGCATATTTTACAACTCCAAAATAATCTCTTATCCTGTATACATTTGACCAGAAACAAAGGCTATAACATTTACATTAATAAAAAGGCCATGCATTTCTGATTAAATGAAAAAGAGTTATTTAGTGCTACAATCAAATCCAACAACTCTGCTCATTTGGATGGTTGTACAGCACTAGTTTCAGAGTCTGCTCATCTCACCAGCACATTACCACTTGATTTAAATCTATGGCATTGCAGATTCACTCATCACAACTATGCAGATGTCAAAAAGATGATCAATAACAAGTTGGTAGTTGGTTTGAACTTGAATTCTGCTGCAAAGCCTGATCTAATCTGTGAACCTTGTTTGGCTGGCAAAATGCATTCCAATCCTTTTCCTTCTTCTAGTAGCATTGCATCAAAGCCATTAGAATTAATCCACACTGATGTATATAGCCCTCTTCCAGTTGCTGCAAGTGGAGGCTATTACTATTGGATTATATTCATTGATGATTACACTAGCTTCAAAGCTGCCATAGCTATGAAGAAGAAAAGTAATGCATTTAAAGCCTTCAAGACATTCAAAGCTTATGTTGAGAATGCTTTAAATGCCAAAATCAAGGCAATATAAGATGTCAAGGATGGAGAATACATGTCAAAGGAGTTTATTAGATATACTGATGCTTGTGGAATCATAAGGAGGCATACAACTTGAAATAAGCCTCAGCAGAATGGTGTTGCTGAAAGAGCAAACAGGACTCTATCAGAAGACATTACTACTATGCTCAATGAATTAGGCTTACCAGCCTCATTCTGGGCACACTGCCTATATGCTCAGATTCACATTTTGAATCAGATTCCAACAGCATCACAATTAATTACTCCTTATAAGAGGTGGCACAAGCACAAATTAGATGTTTCTCACCTCAGAGTTTGGGGATGTAGAGCATATATTTATATACAAAGGGATAAGCACAAATCTCTGCAATCTCACATGGAGAAATGCATCTTTATTGGTTATCCACCTAGTTATAAAGCATAGTTGTTTTACAGTCCTAAAATCAAAAAGACTGTAATTTCTAAGAGAGCAGAGTTTGATAAGTGCTCCTTCCCTGGTTTGTGCTTAACTAGGCTAGTAATACCTCCTACACCTCCTCTACCTCCTGTGGATCTCAAAGTGACTGAGTTACCTGCCCTTAAAAATGAGGGGAGTGAACTATTGCTTTTCTAAGTGCAAGTAACACCTTCTACACCTCCACTACCTCCACTACCTCCATTACACCCTGCAACACCACCACTAGCTCCTAGACCACTTAATTATGAATTAAGCCCTCAGTTAGCTGCTCCAGTACTCAGACCATGTCTAAATTGACTCAGACATCATCTAGCACAACCACCTGCACAACCACCTGCATAACTACCTGCTCCTCCATTACCTTCACTTGCTTTAAAACATTCTAAGTGCAATGTACAGCCTCCTAGAGACTGGTGGGTGGTAAAACATCAAGAACCTATTGTCCAAGACAGTTCTGATGAAGAGGAGCAAGTGCAAGGTGAATTGGAATTGGGGTCTGATCTTGAATAAGAACCAGAATCAGAACCACTTGATCCTAGTTTTAAAGATGTTCAGTTTGCTGGAATGGCTAGCTCTTCAGATCTCAGAACATTTAAACAAGCTATAAGATTTGAGGATGCTAATAAGTGGTATTAGGCAGCAGTTGATGAATATATTTCATTGGTTGCTAATGAGACTTGGGAGGAGTGTGACCTGCCTGAAGGCAAAAAAGCTATTGGTAGTGGATGGGTATTTCACATTAAGTGCAATGCAAATGGCTCAATTGAGAGGTTTAAAGCTAGACTTGTTGCAAAGGATTATGCACAATGCCCTGGCATTAATTACAATGAAGTTTTTGCACCAACATTTCATCCTGCCTCTCTGCACCTTATCCTTGCTATTGCTGGCATTGAAGACATGGAATTGCCTTCAGTAGATGTCACTTCTGCTTTTCCCAATGGTGATTTAGAGGAGGATATCTATATGCTTCAACCAGAAGGGTTTCAGAATGGAAAAAAGGTGCTCAAGCTTAAAAAGTCACTTTATGGCTTAAAGCAAGCAGGCAGATAGTGAAACAAAAAGTTACATGCAACACTATCATCAATGGGCTTTAAAAGACTTGAATCTGACCACTCTATCTATCTTTATATCAGAGGAGAAGTCAAGATCATTATACCCATTTATATTGATAATATTACACTTGCTTCAAAGTTCACTGCTGCACTTGATACTGCTGTCAAAGATCTTCAAAAGCACTTCAAAATCCATGATTTGGGCCCTTCTTACTTCTTTCTGGGTGTTCAGATACACAGAGACTGCTCAAAGCACTCTATTTCACTCTCACAACATCAATACATCATTGACATGTTGGAGTGCTATAAAATAAGTGATTGCAATCCTGTTGGAGCACTATAAAATAAGTAATTACAATCCTGTATCTACCCCAATGTCACCTGGTCTCAAGCTCTCTAAAGCCATGGCACCTCAGAGTGAAGCAGAAGTAGAGGAAATGCATAATGTACTCTATTTAAATGTAGTTAGTTCATTGCAGTATTTGGCTACTATGACAAGACCAGATATTGCATATGCAGTATCATGCTTGGGATACTTTAATTCTTCTCCAGGGCCTAAGCATTGGGCAGCTGTTAAGCACTTACTGCACTATTGCAAAGGCACCATAGATTACAAGCTTCACTATAATGCTGACACTGGCATACAACCTTTCACTATATTTTGTAATTCTTCATATGGAGATTGCCCAGATACTGGATGCTCTACTAGTGGATATTTGACTACAATTGGTGGTGGAACTATTGGATGATGCAGCAAGCTTCAATCAGCTGTGACATTGTTTACAACTGAAGCAGAATACATTGCTGCTGTAGAAGCTGGCAAAGAGATCTTTTAGATGTGAAATATTCTTCATAAAATGGGATATTCTGCTACTGCTCCATCTTTTATCCTGATTGACAACTAATCTGCCATCAGTGCAACTAAAAATCCAGAGCATCATGGAAGAATAAAGCATCTTGATCTTTGTTTTTACTGGCTTAGAAAAGCAGTTGAACAAGAGAAACTTGTGCCTTATCACATTCCTGGAACAGAACAAGTTGCAGATCTTCTTATAAAACCACTTGCATTGCTTAAGGTGGAATTTTGCAGACAAGAAATGGAAATTTATTAATTGTTGAAACTTGGAAATATACTAGATCAGGGGGGATTGTTGAAATTGCCTAATGGATGCATTTTACTATTCACTATAATCATTATTTTACTCCAAGTTCAATCTATCACATGTATTCTCCATGTGATTATACTTTATCACATGTATCTACATGTGATTATCATTCTATCACATGTATCTACATGTGATTATCATTCTATCACATGTATCTACATGTGATTATCATTCTATCACATGTATCTACATGTGATTATCATTCTATCACATGTGTGATTATCATTCTATCACATGTATCTACATGTGATTATCATTCTATCACATGTATCCACATGTAATTATTCTTTATTTATATGTACATAGTTTTCTAGCAGTATATAAACTGTAGATATATCACCTGAAGTCCTCACTCTTTCTGACTTTGGACTTTAGGTTAGTAGTACTTCACTTTGCTTAATATATACTCTTTCTGACTTTGGACTTCAGCTTTAGTGACAGTTTCTGTTTCCTGTGCTTTGCCTGTCTTTAACACCAACAACTTCCAAATAAGCACAAACTCCTGATAAGTTGTGATAAATGCTCCATTGTTCTATAAGCACTAAGTGACTCTCTTCTAAAATTTGTCCTTTAGGCATGTAAATATATTCTAAAACCTTAAAGCAATTTGTATATAAAACAAGTTTTTAACTTAAAAATATGCTGCCACAGTAGTTTATTTATTGGAGAATTTAGAAAAAACTTTTATAAAGCTAAGCAAACTCTCTTATTGTATATGTGCATCACTGTTCTGCCATTTACAAGGCACAAGTTTGTAGATCTCTTAACATCTACATTATTAATTGAATCTTATGCATATTGTGAAATCTCATATTGGAATATGATTTAATGTTGTTATGGAAGATCAGCACCAAATTGGTTCACTCTATGGATAGCATAATTAACTTTAGTGCATCAAAAGGAGTTTGAAACATTGTGAGATCATATAAGAAAGAATAAGTTAAGCATTTATCATAGCCTACATAGAACTTAAGAGTAACACCACAAATTCTTCCTGTAAATGATTTGGCAACATGGTTAGGAAATGGAGGGATGCCAGCATGCCTAACCATAACTCTGATAATATTGGGTGGTTGTGTTTTATCCATGATTATTAGAATAATTACTAGTGGAAAGAAGTTAGTACAGAAACTGCCTTGTTCAGAATTGTACCAAGCAAAGGCTTTGTTATATTTGGCCATAAGATTGCTAAGAATCCTTAGTTCCTCCTTTAATAAAAAAGCAATATCATGATTGCATATGAATTATTCAAGTATTATGTTATAAAGCAACTAGTGGGTATGAAATTAGGCTGATTAGAGTTAAGCATTGGCATCTTCACTAAGAATCTCTAATAATGCATTGTTCAATGCAAAAGTTCTCTATGACTAAACTAGTAATAGGTTTTATTTTAAGCACTACAGACTTATACTTCTTCTTTGACTGGATTTCTTTCTATTTAAAGACCATTGCATCAATGTAAATGAAAGTGCTAGTTAAAGCAGTAATATCTATGTTTTTATTTAAAGTTTTTTGTAAGTCTATAAATCAAAGATGTAGTTGCAATTAATAAGTTAGTTAAGTATATATCAGTAGAAGTGTATATAGCAAAGCTATCTGAGGCTATAAGATATAATACACTATTGAAAGATTTTTTCTAGCATTCAAATTGTAATTGTAACTGTTAGTATAGGTATGTATAATGATATTAAATATCAAAAAATCTAAGAAAGTAACTTATACAATATATACTTTACTACTATGCCTGTCATAGTCCAAAATAATCACTTCATCTCCATCCTTGTCTTTATTTACATCATTAATGGTAGCAAAAAATATTGCTATGCATGCATAGAATAAGTGTGTGTGTTGAAATCAAAGCTATTTTTTCTTTAGAGTGAGGATATTTTAACCTTCTCCTAAGGAATGTAGAAACTATACATTGTATGTTCATATTAAACTTGCTGATTGTTAGCATCATTTCTTCTTCTGATATCATCTTAACTATTGATTTTTCTAGAATGTCAAAACATCTTTTAAATAGTAAGTCATATACTGATGATTGTAGAATATGAATTTAGAGATAAAAAATAATGTTGCCAATGGTGCACAAAACATTTTTAGCAAGGCCTTGAGTGATTGATTAACTGATTTGTTGGCACTTTGCATATTCAGCACAATTCCAGAGTCATAAATAATTCTAAGTTCATTAACAATTTTTGCTGCTATTGAGATAATTTGCAAACTGCTGTCCACTATCATCTCTACTTCACTTTTTTCATTTATTGTTATTATGGTCAAATGTATTGCCTGCAAATCTTGTGCTACCATTAATATTGCCAGATCTTCACCAAAGTTAAACAATTTGATATAGGTCTCCACTAAATCAACTGAAATAGCCTTCATGACATTGATATGTCTGTCTCAATAATGAGACAAGACAAAGCTATTAATTATTAAAAAGTCTGAATAAAACAGACTTCTGCTGAAAATTATAAGCTAAACTATAAGCAAATAACATAACCACAACTGCCTTAAAAAGCCCTTTTCTAATCATGTTAAATTAGCCTTATTGGTGTCAGATCCTGCTGATCTAAGAGCTCACTCTATTGAGCAGTAACCTACTACTTTAATCTTGCCAAGAAGAGAGACTTACACAAAACAAGAAGTAAGCACCAGAAATTATTGCTACAGAGTTAAGTACAAAAGAGAAGGGAGCTAGAAGATAATAGGTAGGAGAGTAATTGGAAATATAGGGAGACAATTGGAGAAGAGACAGAAATATATAGTATAAAAGAAGGGAGGAAGAAATATGGAGTCAAAATAAATAGGAAAAGTCAAGATAGAGCAAGAGAGAATGAATGAAAAAGTAAAGAAGACTGAATGAATAAAGAAAAGAAGGAGATTAAATTAAAAGAAAGTAGAATAGAGTAGAGATAAAGAAGAATATAAGGTGTTTTAGGAAACAGAGAAGAGGAAAGGAGAACTAGAGTAGATTGGAGAGTTGGAGTCAAGTCAAGTTAAAAACAGTTGAGCAAAATAAAATGGGAACTTGAGAGGGTCAATGAGAGTTAGAGAGAGTTAAGGAAATGAAGATGAAGTGAGATAAAGACAGAAAGAATTGAAATAAAACAAAATGAGATTGATTTGAAGATAAAATCAATAATAGATAAAGAAGTGATAAGAAATAGGAGAAACTAAACAAGAAATGTTGGCAATATCAAGACTACTGTATTAACTATTGAGGCATTTTCTAAGTACTTACAAGATGTCTCAGGCATTGAGAATGATTGTGCACCAGAGGTGATTAAGCAGTGGTGAGATTAGGCAGCAAGTAATTGTGCAAAAAATAGGTCTTGTAAGAGGATTATGTAAGTGAAGCTCAGAGTGTCAGAAGTGATTTTGCAATGGTTCAAAACACTGTACTTTGTGCAGAAATGCAAGTGTATCATGTTCTATCTGGGAAAACTTAGTGATCTCAATGATCAAATCAATGATGTTGGAGATTATAAGAGAAAAAAGTAATTGTCAGTGTAGCCCTACTCAGAAGAGTGTAGTGAGGTCATGATAATTAATGGCTTAAATGTTGAAAAATCAGCTTATTAGTATTTTAATCAAATTTATACCAAAACCATTTTTGTGGCTGTGCTCAAGTTCCTGAAGATCAGGTAATTTATTTTAAGTAATCAGTGATAGAACTATTAATATACCAATAATAAATTAAGGCAAGCACTGCAGAATTGATGGGATTTGATGGGATCATCAAAGATATAATTACATCAACTGATAAGATAATCTGCTGCTAAATAAGATTGTAGCTGCACAATACCATCAATTTAACATCACACCTTGACAATAAAATGTATATATCTTAGGAGAAATACATGTAAACCCTTACATATTGGGTATTATTTTGATTGCTTGGCCAATTCACACACAATCAAAGTTGTTCAAAGACATTTTGTAGTAAACTGATAGAGAAATTAGCAATTCCTAACATAGAACAAGAGTTGAGCATTAGTAATTAGCACCAAAGCATGAAGTACAAAGAACAGAGAGCTAGGAAATGATAAATAGGAGGAGAACTGAAAATATAAGAAGAAGATTAGAAGAGAAGAAATAAAAATACATAGTATGGAAGAAGAGAAAAAGAAACACAAAGTTAAGACAAATAGAAAGAGTTAAGACAGAGCAAGGAAAAATGATGAAAAGGATAATGGAGATTAAATAGGTAAAGAAAGAAAATAGATAAAGTTAGAAGGAAGTAAGAATAAATAAATAAAATTAGAAATAAATGAAATAAGAGAGTTTATAAAGATAAAGAAGAGGAAAAGTAAACCAGAGTTAATCAGAAAGTTAAAGTCAAATCAAGTTAGAAAAAGCTTGAGTAAAATGGAATGAGAACTTGAGAGGACTAGAGAAAGTAGGAAAGAGTTGAGAAAATGGAGACAAGGCAAGATGGAGACAAGAAAGAGTCAAGATAAAGCAAAATAAAATGGATTCAGAGATAAAATAGGCTAGAGACAGTGTGGTGATAAGGACAAGGAAAAACTAAACAAGAAACTGAATATCTATTAGCAATATCAAGACTACTGTACTGACTACTAAGGCCTTTTCTAAGTATCTATGGGATGACTCAGATATTAGAAATTATTGTGCACTGAAGGTGATTGAGTAGTGGTAAGATTGAATAATAAGCAATCATGTGGAATAATTGTGTAAGTAGTGTTTGGAGTGTTGAAAGTGACCTTACAGCAGTTCAGAAGTGCTGGAGTTCATGCAGAATTGTGAGTGTGTCATATTCTATTCAGGAAAACTTAATAATCTTGGTGATTGAATCAGTAATGTTAAAGATTAAAAGAGAGAAAAGTGAGGGTTAGTGTGGCCCTATTTAAGAGAGTGTGGGGGAGTTTGACACTAACTAGGCTGAACAGAATGGTAGTATAGTTGAATAAGAGGTTCAACTATTAACTATATTATATACAAAGGTTAACAACCTTGATAAAGGCAAAAATTCAGCATAAGCTAATAATGAGAATAGTTAGAGGCTGTAAGATTCCTCAATAGTTCTACTAAATTTTTAATGGGCATTTGACTTGTAAATGCTATAGAAATGAAATGAAATGGTTGTATCAATGCAACAGCATGAGTGGCTGAGATAAGAAAAGCCTGGAGCAATGTTTTACTTAGTTATAGACAATGACATTTTCTCTCAAGGAAATTGTCTTTGATAATAAAATAATATTGTTGTAACAAAACTACTATGCTCTCACTTAGTTAGAAGTCCAAGATAAATATGAGGAGTAACTGGCAGCTCTAAAAGAATAATATGATAAAGTGGCTTAATATGCAAATAGAAGGTAAAAAAACCTAATAAAAGCAAATATAAGCAAGAAGGCTTAAAGGATGAGAATTCACAGCTGTAATACTAGTGGAAGGAAGAGTTTATGAATATAATAAATGATATTATAAGAGTAATCTCTAGAGGCTGTGGCTTAATCACACAGCTGGCAGAGAGGGATTCAAAGTATATTAAATAAAGGTATAATAAATACAAGTAATAAGGCACTAACCTGGCAGAGGGAGATATAAAGAGAACAAGTCTAAAGAGCTACTCTACTAGTTAGTAAAAAATAATCTAACATCAGGTCACATGACTATCATGTATAACATTGGCATGCAGTGTAACTAATATAACTAATGTTATAGTCAGTCACATAGTCACTAGGTCATGGGGCCATGTGAATTAGATTACTTTTGATAAAGGCTCTGATAAAGCTCTTATTAAAAGTGATTTATACACTATTGGCTAAACCTAATTTGGAAATTTGTTTTTACAGTCTAGCTAATGTGTAGTTTTAATAATAGCAGCAAAAAGTAAATAAATTAAAGTCAAAAGGCATGAAAATTAGAAGGAAATATAGGGCAAGAGACCTCTAAAAGAGTGAATCTTTAACAGGTACAACAGAGGAATTGCCTTTATAGAAAGAAATAAATCATCAGATAAACCTCATTGAGGAAAATAAAGTATACAAGTACTATTTGATATAATATTTATAAGTGTTGCAGAATTAGTTGCATGAGAAAACAACCAATATATTAATGTACATTGATGAGAAGCCAGATCAGAGGTGCAGATAGCATTTTTATTGTGCATCCTTAGAAAGGATTAAACATTGCAAATAGTGCTAAATGTAAAACAATATAATAATAATACTATTAAAGATGTAACACTATTATTAGATCAAGAGGTCATTTATGAAGACATTACAAAAGCAAGGTATTAGTCTAGATAAACCTAATAGATGTATATAAGTGAGTTTATATTTGGATAATGTATATTTCAAAAACATTGTTCTTATTTCTAATGGAGATATTTGTGAGCAATATTATGCAGATTGGGAATTGCAATGTGCTGGCAACATTTTAGAGGTTGATGATTTCCATTTTCCAAGATATTATTGGGAAGTTTATCCATGTCTACTTAAACAATATATTTATATTTTCAAATTTTATAGAGAAATATAAAATCTACTTGCAAGTCATCTTTAAATGACTGAGAGTGTAGTAGCTCTATTTTAAATGGAAAAAGTGCAAACTATATACAGATAAGGTAGATTGCCTTAAGCATATTATTTAGAATAAGAGTATTTATCTGAAAATAAATAAGATTGATAAAATCAGGGAGTAGCAAGTGCTATAAAATTATATTAACATCTAGCAATTTGTTAGGCTAATAAACTACATCAGCAATTTTTTGCCAAATATATTAGCCTATATTGAGCTGCTTATAACTATGACTCAGAATAGTGTGTCATTCTACTAGAGGCCATTATACTAATGGTGCTTTGAAATGATCAAGCAGATTTGTGCTAAGCCACCAGTGATTTAACCAATTGATCCATTGATAAAGGGCTAGTATGCTTTAAAAACAGGCATAGGAAAGATAGCAGACTATCTGTCTTGATATTTGGAGAGTAATGAGTGCAGAAAGAGTTATTAGCCTGATGAGTATTGATACATCAGTCTCAAACTGTAAGACATAACAAAGCTATTAATCATTAAAAAGTCTGAATGAATATAGACTTCTGCTGAAAATTGTAGGCAAATGATATAGCCAGAACCACCTTAAAATTCTCTCTCCAACTTAGATTAGATCAGCCTTATTAGTGGCCTAGATGTTGAGAAATCAGCTTATCAGTATTTTGATCCAATGCACACTCAATTCTATCATGTGACTATAGTTATGTGACTATGCTCAGGTTTTGAAGATCAGGTGATTTATCTTATGTAAATATTAAGTGTTTTTGACAGAGCTATTGGTTAATACACTGATGACAAATTAAGGCAATCATTGCAGATCTAATAGAATCTGATGGCATCTGATGGCATCATCAGAGATATGATCACATCAACTGATAAGATAATCTACTGTTAAATGGGGCTGTGGCTGTGCAAGGCCATCAATTTAGCATCATCTCTTGACAATAAAATGGATATATCTCAGCAAAACTACATGTAAATCCCTACATATTGGGTATCATTTCAATAGCTTGATCAATCCACACATAATGGAAGTTGTTCAAAGATATTCTGTGATAAACTAATAGAGGGATCAGCAATTTGATGGGAACAACTAAATTTAGTTGTTGAGAAAAATTGAACAGGTGTAGGTAAAATGCTTATATCTGAACAGGAATGCCACAAAACTCTATTGTGTTTGGTATTGCTGGAAAGTTCTAATCAATTATCTGGAGATCAGGTGACTTATCTTAAGGAAAGAATCATACCTTGACAATAAAATGGGCATATCTCAGTGGAAATACATGTGAACTCCTACATATTAGGTATTATTTTGATTGCCTGATCAATTCACACACAATAAAAGTTGTCCAAAGGCATTTTGTGGTGAACTAATAGAGGGATCAGCAATTTGATGGAAAAAACTAAATTTAGTTGTTGAGGAAAATTGAATAGGTGTAGGTAAAATGCTTATATCTCAACAGGAATACCACTAAACCCTATTGTGTTTGGTATCAATGGAAAGTTCTAATCAATTTGCACCTGATAAACTAAGTTTAAAGGCATTTAAGAAAGAACTGAGGGAGATATTAATGACTTACAGAATTGGAGCACTGAAAACATTGAAGGACCCTCTCTTGGCCAGGATAATTTATACCAAGTCTCTTGGGACCAGAAAATGGAGGCCCAATAACCAGAAAATAAGTCAGAATGATTGGAGAATGTCATGCATGACAGGGAGGGGAAATAATATAAATAGAGGGGGATTCTGTAACATTCAGCAGATTGCTAATTGCCCATGCTCAGAGTCTCCAGAAAGTGGATATCTTAGGCTTAAGGCAATAGTATACTTCAAGTCAATAGTTTGATATGCTTTTAGACCTTCTTTTGGTGTGACTAAGGTTGCATTGATTAAAAACTCAAAAAACTCTATTACTCACTTATATATTTTATAAAAGTACTTTGTAAAGTCTAATTTAGCCCCAGAACTTAGTGAAAGCTGATTCTTTTATGATTGCCTCTATTCAGACTAATCCAAATAACCTAATTGTGCATCAGTATGTAAATGTGGATTGTTGCATAGACCTGGAGGGCAAATACTTGCCTATATACCAGTTCTAGAAGTTAAAGAAACATATAGTAGAACTGCGAGCAATGAGGGCCCAAGAATTGCAATGAAGCACACAACTGTGTGAGAGCCAAAGAGCAGCAGGTGGAAGCACAGCAGTTAGCTATGAATATAGCTTCAGAAGTTGCATGCATAATGTGCAAAGTGATATATCCTCTCAAGAAGATAGATGTAAAGCC
>QLON01003945.1:0-12440 GCA_003313675.1 Termitomyces heimii
TCCAGCAGCAGCACCTGCCTCCAGGCCCAACTCAATGCTGCCATAGCCGCTAATGACCCAGGTGACATGCCAAGCCCTGAGAAATCCTCAGAAGACTCTGAGGATCCTGACTTTGCTGATGAATGGGATCAAGAGGCCCTTTGGGCCAACTGGCTCCTAAAAAAAGGACGACTCTGAATTGAGGTTTTAAAGGATGTGCAGGAACAATGGAGAAGGGAGGGTATTTGCATACTCTGTGGTGAGAAAGACCACTTCATCTCCAAGTGCCCCCAATGACAGGTTATGGGACATGCTACCTAGACCTTTGAAGGGGAGGATGCCACCTATGAGTATTTAGAAAATGACCTGGTGATTTAGACTTGGAAAATACCCTAAATTACAGAATTGACTCTAACATCTTCCTCGCCCCAATCTCATATCTTTGTTTCATGACATTCATATAGGACACCTTCATGGCTTACCTACCCTCCCACTCTTTGCACTCCCTCCTCCTCAAAACCCCCCTCAACACCCTCATCAACAGTGGTGCCATAGACAACTTCATTGACGAGGTGTGGTCTACCCTTGCCTCAGAACTCACTTAATGACTCCTTGTCCCAGTGTGGCTCTGCCTCTTCAATAAAAATGCCTCTACGGCAGGGGATATTACTCACTTTATGTGTATACTCATTACTTTTGCTAATGGACAGACTCACACTCTTTAGATGTTATTAATCCAACTCCACCTCTTTGCATTCTTGGTCTTAGGGCTTCTGTGGCTCTGAGACACCAACCCCCACATTGATTGGTGACATCTCACCCTCCACCTAACCCAGGAGCTAATGCCCAACAACCAGCAGCTCCCCTTCAATATCTCTCACTCTCTAGACCTAACCTCAAAAAACTCCCTAGGTGGGCCCTCACCACCCCCCAGACTCTAATCTCACTCATCCTGATCCTTTGTCATCAATGCCAGGCTGGATGGTGCTCCGGGACCAATATCGGCCCTCATTGACAGCAGAGCTACCAGAGTTTTCATTAGGGATACCCTCAACCTTCCTTATAACTCCCTTGACCAACTCCTCTGCCTGCAATGCCTTAACAGCACCCCCTCCTCCTCTAGCCCCATCAAAAGGTCTCACTTGGGATGTGTGACCCTAGACAATGGTTATGAGTTCACCTCCAACTTCCTAGTCACACGACTTTATGAGTTGACCCTGATGGTGCTGGGACTATCTTGGCTATATAACATAAACTTTGACATTGATTGGAGAATGTTCACTATGACTTTCCCAAGATTCAAAGACCACTCCTTGACTGCTGTGCATCTCTAGGCCCTAGAAAGTGACCTGGTGCCTGACATTCCTGAAGTGACAGCCATGCCCCCCAGCCATATGCCACTAATGCCCACCCAAACTTGCAAGGCCCCCACTTAACCCCCAAACATTCCTTGGAACAGATACAAAAGGCCAAACTACCTGGGCCAGTCCCAGATGCATATTAAACCCACTCCAGCTGATGCATCTGTGACTCCAATTAACTCAAACACACTCAACATTAGGATCATCGAAGCCACCCTCTTTGCCCACCTTATGAAGGATGAAACCCCCATGTTTCAGCTACATGCCTTACTATCTCTCCTGGAAGAACACCTATGAGAGGATGCTATCTCCCTGGAAAAGAAAATCAAGAAGCAGATCCTCTGAGAAGTAGTTCCTCTGGAGTACCATAAGTTCACTGATGTATTCTCTGAAGGCAACATTAAGGAGATTCCTCCTCACCACCCCTATAACTATATGATTGACCTTGAAGAAGGAGCCATCCCCCCTTTTAGCAAGGTCTACAACATGTCAGAAGTCAAATTCCAGGCCCTTAAGGACTACCTCAATAAAATGCTCAGGAAGGGATTCATTTGACCTTCAGCTCTGCTGCTGGAGCCCTGATTCTATTCACCAAGAAGAAGGATAGTTCTCTCCAACTCTGTATTGACTACTGGGGATTTAATAAGATTACCAAGAAGAACTGCTACCCGCTTCTGTAAGGGCAACCTCTGGAGGCTATGGCTCAGTCACACAGCTGGCAGAGGGAGATCTAAAGTGTATTAGAATATGTACTGACAATATTATAATAACTACTTATCTGGCAGAGGGAGATCCAAAGAGAACAAGTCTGGGGATTTCCTATGCCAGGTTGGACGCTTCTGGGGCTTCTGAAGCATGGGAAACAACTGTACAATATAATAAAACCTTAAAAACTCGAAAATTGACTAACCAAACAACAGTGCAAACAAGGTAGAAAAACTCCGGACTTTAGAAGTCAGAAAGGCAAACTCCGGCTTATGTAAGCAGCCTGGAAGCAGTGCTGGAGGGTCCACACTTGTCTGGATGATAACTAAAGAACTAAAGCACCTCAAAGGTTGAAAATAGTGTTAATAGATAGTGTTAAAAGAATAGAAACAATACCATAAGAGAAGATAGAAGGAGTAAAGAAATGCATAAAAGAAGAGTGAAGGAATAAGAAGTGAAAGAAGATAGAAAAAAAGGGAATGAGGAGTTCCCTGACATTATCCCCCCTCTAGAGTGCGGTGTCTCAATGTGCTAAGTAGAAGTAGTTCTGGATGGCTTGGTCTACCTTGGAAAGAGAATAAAGACCTCTAATTGCTTGAGGAGCATTGGAATGCTGCTGATAGAATTCCTGGACCAAGGCAGGGGCATGGACATTCTCTTGTGGCTCCCAGGAAATGTCCTCAATTCCATAGCCCTTCCACTTGACTTTAAACTGAAGCTTGTTCCTAAAGAGTCAACTGTCAAGGATCTGTTCCACTTCATACTCTTCTTGGTTGTCAACTAGAACTGGAGGTGGAGATGGCTGTGGGCATCAACCTGGAATTGGATCTTCAGGTGCTGGAGAGAGTTTCACTACATTGAAGACTGGATAGAGTCAACTCATTCCACTAGGCAGCTTGAGTTGATAAGCTAGTGGGCCCACCTGCCTTAATATGGGAAAGGGTCCTAAATGGTGATGGGAGAGCTTCTGAGAAGGTTGGGTAGTAGCAATGTCAGAGGCATCCAGATAGACTCGATCTCCTGGCTTGTACTTGGGGGCCAGAGCTTGTTCACAATCATAATAGCAGGCTATGTCATCCTTTGCCTTAGCTAAGGCAGCCTTGGCTTCCTCTTGAGCTGCCTTCATTTGGTCTAAGAACTCATTAACAGCTTCATTCTCTGAAGGTTGCCCACAAGGCTCAAATCTCATTTGAGAGTGTTGACTAGTATCTAAAAGGAAAGGAGACATCTGGGTGGCAGCATACACATGGTTGTTGTATTGAAACTCTGCCTCTGGTAATAGGTCATCCCAGTCATCCTGTCGCTCATTGCAGAAGAGCCAGAGGTACTGTTCTAGCTCTTGGTTGACATGCTCAGTCTAGCCATCAGACTGAGGATGATAGGCTGTGGAAGTGTGGAGCCTGATATAGAGAAGGTGATATAGTTCTTTAGTAAACTCTGCCACAAACTGTGGTCCACAGTCAGAGACATAAGCATCTAATAGCCCATGGAGTTTCCAGACATGCTTCCAGTACAGATTAGCAGCACCCATGGCTGAGCAAGTAGTGTGTGTGGGAATAAAATAAGCATGCTTGCCACAAAGATCCACCACTACCATGATTGCATAATATCTATGAGAGTCTGGTAACTCAACAATGAAGTTTATAGAGGCCACACTCCAATGCTCAGCTAGAATGGGCAAAGGAGTGAGCTGTCTCATAGGAGGCTGACAATGAGGCTTAGTCCAAAGACAAAGGTCACAGATGAAGGTGTAGGTGCCAATATACCATAACATTTGAGGCCACCAGTAATTCCATGAGACCAGCTCCAGTGTCTTCCATCTGCTAGGATGTCCTGCCACTTGGGAGTCATGATGCTGCTCCACAATCCACCTCCAAAGGTCAGGCAGGTTAGGAACATAAATGCATCCCCAGAAGATAAGAAGACCATTCATCAGTGTAGACAGACTTCACTCCAGTTTTTTCTTGAGCATGCAAGGCCATGGCAGCCTTGGCTACCAGATCTTCTTGGGCACCTTCCTGGTTACCTCGGTGAATGTCTTGGAGGATGCTCACCTCTTCTCCCTGGCCAACCACACTTTCCAGAGCATAAATAGCAAATAGTTCTGGCTTCAGAAGTACAATATTGTCATTGTCACTAGCTCCTGAGCCATGGTCTGCTTACCTAGAAAGTGCATCTGGCTTGCCCATGCTTCGTCCAAGTTTGTGGTGCAGAGAGAAGTCAAAGTTGGCTAGATACAAGGACCATTGAGCCTGTCAGCAGTTGAGTTTCTTAGCTGTCCAAAAGTACTCTAAGTTCTTGTGATTAGTCTACACTTCAAATTTATGCCTGGCACCCTCAAGAAAATGTTGCTACTCTTCAAAGGACCAAATAATAGCTAACATCTCTTTGTCATGGATCTCATAATTTTGCTCCACTGCATTGAGACTCTTAGAGTAGAAGGCCACAGGATGCCACTTACCATCCTCTTTTGACTGTTGAGAGAGGACAGCTCCAGTAGCAAAATCTGAGCTATCAGCTTCCACATGAAAGGGAGAGTCATCATCTAGGAACAGAAGGACAGGCTTTGAAGTAACTGCCTGTTTGAGAGCATTAAAGGCTGTCTGCTGTGCTGTATCCCAGTGCCAAGGAGTATCCTTAGTGGTGAGATCAAAGAGGGGCCAGGTATGGTGTGAGAAATCCTGAATAAACCTTCAATAAAAGTTAGTGAAACCCAGAAAGGCCTGGACCTCCTTCTTGTTCTTAGGCTCTGGCCACTCTACTACACCAGCCACCTTGACTGGGTCCATCTCAGCCATTCCATGAGAGATGATCAGTCCAAGATATTCAACCTTAGTTTGCTCAAACTCACACTTCTCTAGCTTAAGATAGAGCTGATGTTGGTGAAGACATTCTAGTATAATGCATGTAATCTGACAATGCTCCTCTAGAGTCTTGGTATAGATGAGGATATTATCAAAATACACACATATGACACCTTCTGCTATGAGGTCTTGGAAAATGTCATTCATCATGGTCTGGAAAGTGGCTGGGTTATTAGTAAGGCCAAAAAACATTACCAGAGGTTCAAAGAGTCCATGATTTATTTGGAATGCTGCCTTCCACTCATCGCCTTCCTTGATGTGCACATTGTTGTAGCTCCAGCAGACATCTAACTTGGTAAAATAGCATGCACCTTGGAGATTATTAACAAGCTCTAAAATGAGTGGTAAGGGATAGCAATTCTCCACAGTTATCACATTTAAGACTTGGTAGTCCTGAACCAGATATAGAGATCCATCCTTCTTCTTGATGAAGAAGACTGGAGAGGCCATGAGAGACTTTGAAGGATGGATGCAACCAGAGTCTAAATTCTCTTGCAAAAAGGCATCAAGCTCATCCTGTTCTCTAGGAGAGAGGGGATAGACCTTGCAGCTAGAGGGCTCAGCATTGGGTGTGAGCTCAATTACATGGTCCCACTGTTTATGCTCTGGCAGGGAGTCAAATGATGCCTTAGAGAAAACATCTTCAAAGTCTTGCAGGTGATGAGGAACTGCATCTTGGAATGACTTAGGAGCAGAGTTAGCAGCAAATGCCTGAGCTAATTACTGGGAAGTAGTTTGACTAGCTCTAATCTCTGCTATCATTGGCAGAGGTTGTAAAGTAGTCACATAGATCCTATCACCTGTCTCAATAGCCTCATCTGGAGACTCAGAGTCAGGAGTGCACCTAAATTCACCTTCACATCTCTCTTCCATCTGGGCTTCACTCACCATACCTTGAACATCCTCATAGAGGGCCTCTCTATAAGGGAATGCCAAGGGAGGAGAATCCAGCAGGTTAAGATTAGCAAAGGAGAGGTGTCCAACTTGGCAAGCCCATATTGCAGCATGCTTACAGGCTGACACTCTGTGCTCCTTCCTAGCTTCTTGGGCACATGTAAAATAGCATTGAAGGCAGTGGCTCATGCTCACCTTATCCTTGGCCCAGTCAATCTCTGGATTGTGGTCATGCAGCTAGGAGAATCCAAGTATCATGTCCTGCCTTCCCAAGCTGGTAATTGCAAAGATGGCATACTTGGAGTGAGTCTGATAATAAAGAACTAAATCCACTACGGAGTGGATGGATCCAGCTTCATTGAGTATACCATCAATGTTATAGACTGGAATAGGGCAAGAGAGAGGCTGGGTAGTAAGTTGATGTTATTCCACATAGTTAGTGTCCAAAAAGAGTCTAGTAGCACTACTGTCTAAGAGGGCTACAGCACTCTGAGTCTGCTGAGTGTCTGTTATCTCAATCTCTACATTTAGACACAGAGAGTTGAGAGAGAGAGTGGAGGCAACAATATAGTGATGAGGGAGGCATTGTTCCCAAGCTGGAATACAAAGGTGTCAAGCAGGAGGAGAAGAAGAGAAAGTCTGGGCTGAGGCCTTAACCAAGGAGGTACTTTGTATGTCAAAGGGGGTGCTTATGGTTTCAGTCAAAAAATCCTGAACAGGGAGCAATATATTGGGGGATTCTATAGATAGACATGCAAACCAGTTAGCACCAAGCAGCAGAAGCATACAACTCATCCGTTGCTCTACTGAAAACTCTCTTTAGCAGGACCAACAGACTTCTCCAACAGTTCTGCTATAGCCTCCCCAGAACCTGAGAACTTATCCAAAGGTTCTGGTACAGGCTGTATATTAGGAGAAGGGTTTTCCTGGGCATCTCTGGCAGCCAAAAGCTGGAGAAGGAGCTCTTCCTGCTCTAAGGCTGAAAGGTAGTGCACCTCCAACCCCTGAGGGCAATATTGAGCAAAATGGCCAGGCTTGCTATAGCAGCAGCAGAGGAGAGGAAGTGGGGAGCATTGACAAGAGGCATCAACATCCATTGGAACTCCAGGAGGAAGTGAATGTGCTGTAGGCACCTGAGTAGGAGGTAGAGCACAAGAGGGAAAGGGAGGCTGAAGATGAAGAGGAGAATGAACAGAGGGAGAGGCATGGAAGGTGGAACAAAGAGTAGTTCCATGGTAGAGCTCATGTCATAACTCCATGAGCTGCCACTAATTACATGCTACCTGATACCAAGACTCAATACTTGTATCATCTGGTCGTCCCTCAGCCATGCTGTCGATATGGTCCATGAAAGAGGGAAGAAGGCCATCTCAAAAAGTGAGACAGAGCTGAAGACCATCAGGATAGGAGGCCTGTTCAGCTAGAGCTCTGAAGAAGTTAATATACTCATCTAAGGTCTACTTTCCCTGTCCATATTGATGAGGATCTCAAAGAGTAAGGGCTGCTACCTTAGCAGGGTCCAAGGGAAAAAACTCTGTCTGAAACTCCTTCTCAAACTGACCCCAACTTCCAAAACTCTCTACTCCTCCAGGGCATCAAAAAACTTGTAATGCATATGTAGAAGCTTGCCCAGACTTTATATAGGAGAGATCCCAGGCAATCTTGAGAGCATCAGAGGGGAAAGCTTCACCACTGAGCTGGATGTAGGTGATACAAGACTGCAGGAAATGCTCACCCATAGCTCTATCACCATTAAATGCATCTGGGAGTGCTGGGCAAGGGATATTGGCATGAGCTAAGGAGGAGGCTCCAAGGTGAGGGGCTGAAGGTGTGTCAGCCCTAACTGGAGGTGTCTGGAGAGGAATAGGAGTGAGAGGGAGGTGCTCTAAGAGGGCCTGGAGGGAATGGGAAATGGTGTCTATAGCTTGACATATCCTAGCAAATTTGGTAGTGTGGAGGGTGAGAGAAGCTTGAGTAGTCTGCACCTGAGTCTCCAGAGCAAGCAAGCAACCCCAGGCATTATCCTGAGAGGCAGAAGCATCCAGGGGAGTGTCTGAGGGGGCTGGTTGGGTCATAGAAGCAACAGAGGAGCAGGGAGTAATCCAGTAGGGGAGAGACCTAAAGGGGCAAGAGAAGGCTCAAGCAAGCTGAAGGGGGCTCCCAGACTGAAATATAGAGACTTGTTCTGCTGTAAGGGTGACCTCTGGAGGCTATGGCTCAGTCACACAGCTGGCAGAGGGAAATCCAAAGAGAACAAGTCTGAGGATTCCCTATGCCAGGTTGGATGCTTCTGGGGCTTCTGAAGTGTGGGAAACAACTGTACAGTACAACAAAACCTTAAAAACTCAAAAATTAACTAACCAAACAACAGTGCAAACAAGGTAGGAAAATTCCAGACTTTAGAAGTCAGAAAGGCAAACTCCGGCTTATGTAAGCAGCCTGGAAGCGGTACTAGAGGGTCCACACTTGTCTGGATGATAACTAAAGAACTAGAGCACCTCAAAGGTTGAAAATAGTATTAATAGATAGTGTTGAAAGAATAGAAACAACACTATGAAAGAAGATAGAAGAAGTAAAGAAATGCATGAAAGAAGAGTGAAGGAATAAGAAGTGAAAGAAGACAGAAAAGAAGGGAATGAGGAGTTCCCTGACAGCTTCTGCTCATTGGTGATCTGGTTGACTAACTCTGCAGTGCCAAGATTTACATGAAAATCAACCTCTGCTCTGGCTACAACAATATCTGCATCACCCTGGGACATGAGTGGAAAACTGTGTTCCATATGTGGTATGGTCTGTTTGAATACCTTGTAATGCCCTTTAGAATAACTAACTCCCAGGCTGAACAATAACAGTGTTCTTCTGGCCTATCCACTGAACCAACTGTAAACTTCTCTAGCAATGTCCAACCCTCTATTAGCCTTGCTTGTCCCTTGCCTGACTCTTGCCCACCCTCACACTTGCTTGACTCTTGCTTGTTACTCACACCATTGGCTCTGTGGAAGGAGTTCTGCAGACATCAAGTATTCTCCTTACAGACACCTTTGAAGAATCCACAATCATCTTAGTCAACCACATCATCAATGTCTGGAACTAGAAATAGCATCAACAGCAACAATGACTAATCTAAGTTATTACTTTCTTAGATTTGTAAATAATAGGCCTGTATAGAAGTAATTTTAAGTCAATGTTTAGTACAAAAAAGTTACATCAAGCATGTAACCATGAGTGGAAATATGGGTGTCTCAGCACATGAGATGTGTAGCAGTAACCAATGAGCACAAAGTATTCACAAGTCAGTGTTTCCCTTCATTCTCTTTTTAAATTATATATGCACATAAGATAGCAATGATTATAGTTGGTTTAATGAGTCTTTTATGTGGAGAGTAGCAAGTCAGAATATAAGTAAAATCAGGTGATCTAGAAAAAATATGCCAGTATGAAAGCATGATAACAAGATTTTTTCCAATAAGAAATCTCAAGCCCATTGGTGGACAAATCTCAGAATTCAATAAGAGGCTGCACAAAAGCACTGATATGTACCTACTCATATACAGACATCACACTAAATTCACAAGATGGCTTTGCTATTTCTAATACTAATACATGATTCAAAAGTCAGAAAACATAGAAAGGTTAGTCCTAGAGTCAAACAAAAGTCTTGTCAACTATAATACTAATATGGTACATGTTGAGGAATGACTTATACTGAATCTAAAATATATCATTTATGTTTTTATCTTCTTCTTTTAGATATTTATCAAATATGCCACTTCAAAGTGATGTGTTGATATAGTGTGTAAAAAGAAGGCTTCTAAGAGCCTAGAGCACACCAAGTCACTCATGTTAGGTTCTGCTGAGTTGGGGGCTTTCCAGGAAAGCAACACCCTTACAAGGCAGACTTGATCTACAGATACCTGGGTGTCTGGAGCTCCAGAACTAAGGCTCCAGAGTTCAAGATGTGGACAGGGGAGTGGTCCCGGGAGAATGGAACTTGATACAGGGCTTTGGGTGTTTTGTAGAGGCTGGGGGTTGGGAGGGGGGGTCAAGTTGGAACTAGAGGTTCTAAGATGAGACTCAGTTAGCAAATTATGAGTCACAAAGTGCATACTAAACTTAGAGCATGCGATTATTCCAGTGTGCCAGTTAAAGTGTGCCAGTCAGTGTATATCAGTCAAGCAAAAGGGCATGCAATAATTCAGGTAATATCAAGACTAGCAAATACAATGGGGAACTATGCTATAAGTACTATGGGGTCAGGTCTCAGGATTCTGGAGTGTCTGGGATGGGTTCCAGGAGGCATTGAGTAATGGGCAGGAACTGTATACTTGGATCATGCATGTGAGGGCATGCAATCAATTGGCATGGGGGAGGGGGGGGGAGGAGCTGTGATGCGTGATAGCTGGAAGTGGGTAGTGTGATCCAATGGTTGATGGTGGTCGATCCTGGGGTCTGTGATGCAGGGTTCCTAGGGGGGTTGGCTAATGGTAGTTGTGATATGTGTGATGGTAGCATCAGTAGTTGTGGGGGTGGGGTGCATTGCTGGATTGATGAAAGAGGGTTCCAGGTGGGGTTCTGGGGCTGTCCCAAGGGACTCCAGAAGGGGGTCATGACATCACCCCCCCTTAGTGCTGAGACCCTCTGAGGTGCACATAACCAGTGGTTTGGATCAGGGTCCAATTGTGGGATCTGGCACCTGACCTGCCACATATTCAAAAAAAAATTTTTATTATTAACTCAACCATGTCACATATGCCAATGCATTCCCCGACGCCTCCAGCTACTAACAAAGTGGCCTCCATGATTGCATGGGAGGCCTGGAATATGCAATACTGCATGTGTATGGCTGTGCTCACTCAATGTGAGTGTCGCTGCGTCATCTGTTTGTTACGACTGACCTTCCTTTTCCAGAACAATGCAATAATCCAGCCCTGGAGGCGGATTCCAGCTGGCTCCCAATGCAGGCCCCAGTGTCCTCCTGGAGTCCCATCCAAGTTGTCCCACACCCACCTTTGCACAGAAGACTGTCTCCTCTCCCCATCCGCAACCCCCTTCTTGCCCTAAGCTGTCTGCCCCCCATTTCCATCATTCCGGGATGGCGATAGGGGCCGTTTCAGAGGTCCCAGAAAGCCATTATGTTGCGTGGGTGGATGTAATGCAGGAGCAATTTAGGGAGGCCCTACAGCACTTCTGATGTGAAAGCAGATGCATATATCTTGTAGGTGAAAAGCTACCTTAGAACAATAGACTTTTAGACCACTTTTGTACAATTTACCAAGAAATGTAATGACAGAGTCTGCCTGCTCATGCCTGGTGTATAAGCAATAAACTAGTGAGTGGTCTTCTACTTTAGGTTTCTTTGCTGATTTCAGTGCAGTGCAAGTACTGCACTCAGCAATGGGTCCCCTGTCTATTTGAGGTTCCAGGCCCCTCATCCCGCCAGGACATGGCCATGTGTGAGGCATGCCATCTTAACCATGAGTAATATTCCATGTTGGTGCTGTGGAGGGCACACTGCATTTCTTGGGAGCAGGGGTAGCCACTGGGGGGAATCACCTGGAGGATGAGAGTCAAGGAGTGGGACTGGGTAGTGGAGCCAGTGGGGGAGGCACCTGCAAAGGCATCTGGTGGGGGTTCAGGGGGTCGGGGGGCTGTCTAGATGGGAGTTGGGGTCGTCCTGTGGTCCTGATCACCCGTCAAGTGACCCAGGCCAGGACTGGCAGTTGCGAGGGCCATGAAGGGTGCCCAGACAAAGGGAAGAGGCAGGCATTGCCTAGTCTCTCCCCGGGGCCTTCTAAGAGGGTGCATCTGCCTGTGGAGACCCCGTCCCTGGCTTTGCCAGCATGCCTCTTCCTGGCGACCTTTTCTCTATTATCTGGGCAGCCACTGGATGTCAAGGTGAGGATTTGGTGGGAGCATTCGGGACAGGGTGACTAGGAGAAGTACGAGGAGGGGGCAAGGGAGGAGGTGCTGCATTACAAAGTAGTCATCCCAGAGCTGGAAAAGGTCAGGGTGGCCTGGGGGGAAGTCAAGGATCAGGTGGGGCTCCTGGAGCAGGGTTTGTCAAGTCTGGGGCTAGTTGAAGTCCTGCATCAGGATGCAGTAATTGGACATATGGCTTCCCTAAGTGAGTGTTTTCCTCTTGCAGTTGGGTTGGTACTAATGTCCCCAAGTTGGGCCCAGGAGCATTGCCTGCTCCTGGATGGGGCTGCTGCAGCACTCTCGTCTCTACAGGAGGGGTTGCAGATAGAGGTGAGGAATCCCGGGATGGAGTGTGGCCTGGACCCGCTGGAGAGGCTGGTGATGACTTACTGCTAGAGAAATGTCCTGATCCCAGGTTTGTGGTTCAAGCAGATCCTAGATGAGGGCAAACAGCTCCCATCTTGGGATTAGCTGGCAGAGGAAGTATGGCAGGAGTATAGTCCAGGGGGGATGGGGGAGGGTTCCTGGGGCTGGCCGAAGGGGGGGAAAGGTGAAGGTAGCTTGGAGCCTCAGCTCTAGGGGCCCTCATTTTCTTGCCACTGTCTATCAATTAGTGTATGTGTATTGCCACTTCTTGTAGATTAGTGTACATGTAAAATGTATATAACTTATCTCCCGGAGTTGAAAGACAATATAAGTAAGGGAGTAAAGAAACTAG
>QLON01003951.1:0-11316 GCA_003313675.1 Termitomyces heimii
TAATAGTCACATTAATTATATTAGTTACACCATTGACACTACATGTAATGTAATATATAATAGTTACATAACCAAGTCTCAGACTATTTTCTGTCAGCTAGCAAAGTGGCTCCTTAAACTTGTTTTCTTTAAATCTACCTCTGCCAAGTTGAGTTACTTGCTATATATTTATTGATATACTTTAAATCTTTTTTTTTCTTTTGCTAGCTGTGTATTTTTTGTAACGTGTAATATTAGCTCTAGAATAATAACTTACTTTTGCATCCATAACTGTTAAAATAATGACTGAGACACTAGAAATTGTCAAGAAGATAATGAAATTGCTAGTAAACAATCAGAAACTCCAAATATGAGGCAGCCACCTTCATAATGCCAACAATAACAGATTATAAAGCACCATCTTCTTTATTTTCAATGCTTGCTCTTCATAATTGTATGTTAGTATGCCAGAAATAAATAAAGCAGTTAAGAATCATATGAGTTATATATATAATTACCTCACTCAATTAATAGATGACTTACTAGGAATTAGATTCAGGTTTTCACTCAGAGTGAAGCTCCTTCAATCTGAAGGAAAGCATATTAAGAAATATGCTAAAGGACACAAATTTTTCTAGTTGGAGGACTAGACTATGGATATATGCTACAACTTAGTAGCAATAATATAAACTAGAAGGAAATATTTATGTGACATGAATTCATCAATGCAAAAGCATAAAATTAGTTTTGCCATCATATCTTACATATTAAATTATGATATATAAGACTAAACATTTAAGGAAGTTTTAATTAAACTTTATAATCAGTTTATAATTATTGCAACTATATAAGAGGCTTGCAAAGCCTTTAAAATAACAATATATAATCTTAAATATATTAGAATCTAAACTTCTTATATATATTAAAACTTAGTAACCACATTTTGGAAAATGATGAACTAATGATTTAAATGATTATTAAGTATAGTAGTGGAGCATTAGCATATAGTAGTGATTTCAAATTTTGTAGTATAAAAATTAGCATATAAGTTTATAAAGGTAGGCACATAGAGAAGTAACAACTCAGAGATACACAGAACTGCAAACCTAGTATTAGCAACAAAGCAGCAGGAGCTTTAGTTTATATGCACATATTTTGCTAGTGCACTTTTAACTTTCAAACTCATTACACACTTCATTCTATAATGATCTACTTTATTTTGCTTGACTTTTATTTATCTTAGTGCCCTTTGTTCACAGCTCATAATTGTGGCTGATGTTATGTTTTTATGCTTTGATTCTTTATAAAGACTAATTCTGAATCTTATTATCTTTTAATTTATATTTAATAATCTCTACTAATAAGTTATTGGAATTACTGACAACTTAGCAACTTACTCAAGCAGTATAAAATAACTAACCTCCCTCATCTCCAATATATTGTTTAATATGCACTGCTATCTAATAGCACTAAGACATAATGAAACATCCACATGCACTGAGCCTGCCTACTACCAGCAACTTAGCCACCAACAACTGCACTATCACCACTATTATTAGCCTACTATCACTGACATTACCACATTAAACTAAGAAGTTTATTAGAAACTTGTTCAGACTCCCCAAGTCATAGTGCCTGACTACTTCATATTATTTTACTTACAGTAGCTCTAATTTACTTTGCTAAAGTTTTGTTATGCTTTTTCTATTTAATAAATATGTTATACAAATACATATCAATAGGTGCACTACTTCACCAGCAAACTTGCACTTACTAGTCTCTAGTGAAAAAGACAGATATTCAGGGGCTAAATTGCTCCTTCTCAGTCTTAGCTGCTTTAAGAATAATCTTCTTTAAATTAGCCTTATTGGTGGCCTAGATGTTGAGAAATTAGCTTATTAGTATTTTGATCTAATGCATATCCAAATCAATCATATAACTATAATCATGTGACTATGCTCAGGTTTCTGGAGATTAGGTGACTTATTTTAAGTAAAGCATCACACCTTGATAATATTTTAGCAGAAATACATGTGAACTCTTACATATTAGATATTTTTTTGAATGCCTAATCAATTTGCACACAATAAAAGCTGTACAAAGACATTTCATGGCAAACTGATAGAGAAATCAGCAATTTGATGGAAAAAGCTAAATTTGGCTATTGAGGAAAATTAAGCAGCCATTAGTAAAATACTTATATCTTGATGAAATAGCCACCAGCCCTAATTGTGTTTAATATTATTAGAAAGTTCTGATTAATTTATAATAAAAAAGGTTTGGAGGCATTTTATAATGAACTGAAGGAGATATTAATAATTTATAAAATTAGAGTACTAAAAACTTTGGAGAATCCTCTCTTGGCTAGGATAACTTATATCAAGTCTCTTTATCATGCATCACAGAGAGGAAAAATAATATAAATAGAGAGGAATTCTGTGATATTTAGCAGATTGTTAATTGCCCATGCTTAGAATCTTCAGGGAGTGGATATCTTAGGCCATAGGCAATAGTATACTTTAAATCATTAGTCTAATATGCTTTTTAAACCTTCTTTTGGTGTGACTAAGATTGCATTAACTAAAAATTAATAAACTCTATTAATTACTGTTATATTTCATAAAAGTACTTTATGAAGTGTGATTTAGCTTCAGACCTTAGTAAAAGCTGATTCATTTGTAATTGCCTCTATTTAGACTAATCTAAATAATCTAATTTCACATTCAATTATTCTGCATGTCTGAGGCTAATAATAGCCTTTAACTCATTTGAAATGTGATAAGTCAATTTTTAACTGAACTTAATCTTTCATGCACAATCTTTATCAGCCTAAGCAGCCTACTTGTTGCAGATCTTTGCATTATGAGCAAGTTACTTTAAAAACTAGTTATAATAGCAAGTTAAATGGCAAAAAAATATAAAGACTAGTATAGGTCAAAAGAAATTCTATTAATGTTTTAAAAGGTCTATAAGGAAAGTATACAGACCTTACTATGTTAAATTCATTGAAAGCTATAATTAAGCTCATTCATCTGCTTTAAGCTTACTAGACTGGAAATAAAAATAGAATCAAATGTTATTTCCACAATTACCTCCATTGAGAAAGATTCAGCTTAAAAGCTAAATCCACAATCAATCAATGATGAACTAGTATGCATATCTATTATCATTATAAAAACTAATCCTATTAAAATTAAAAATGTTATTTCACTTACTCTACTAAACTACACTGTCAAGTTCCACTGATCTGAGGGCTCACTTTGTTAAGTAGCTATCATGACTTCTTCCTTCCAGAACCCCCCAAGACAGCCTCAGAGCCCCATCTAAGGCCCTCTTCTATTAACCTCACAATGTGCCCCACCCCCACAGCTATCAATGCTGCCATCACTTGCATTAAGATCACCATCAGCCAGCCCCCCCCAGGAACTCTGCATCACAGACCTCAGAATCAACTGCCATCAATGATTAAATCACACAACCTGCTTCCAGCCATTATGCATCACAGCTCCCTCTGTGCCAATTGATTGCATGCCCCACACACACAATCCAAGTATACAGTCTTTACTCACTACTCAATGCCTCTTGGAGCCCATCCCAGACACCCAGGAATCCCAAGACCTGGCTCCATAGTACTTATAGCATAGTTTCCTATTGTATTTGCTAGTCTTGATATTAACTTGAATTGTTGCATGCCCTTTTGCTTGATTGATACACACTGATTAGTACACTTTGACTGGCACACTGGGATAATTGCATGCTCTAAGTTTGGTATGCATTTTGTGACTCATAATTTGTTAACCAGGTCTCATCTTAAAACCTCTGGTTCTGACTCAAATACCTCCAACCTCCAGCCTTTATAAAATACCTGAAGCTCTAGGTCAAGCTCCATTCCCTGGGACTACCCCCTGTCCATGTCTTGAATCCTGGAGCTCTAGCCCCAGAGCTCCAGACACCTGAGTATCCATAGATCAAGTCCACCTTGTAAGGGTGTTGCTTTCCTAAAAAGCCCCCAACTCAGCGGAACCTAACATAATATCAAGACTCCCTTCCTTATGCCATTCTTGATAGCTATATATACTTATACTTACTACTCCATGGGCTACCAGACTGATCTTTATAGATGTCTGGTCCCTGACCATTACTCCACACAGACCCCCTGCCTCACCTACCCACCTCTCCTGTATGAACTCCAATATCTCCACTGCCACTGGGCCTTTGACTCATCCCTCTATGATTTGGGGCCTTCAGCCAGCTAGGCCCCTCTGCTCAACCTAGCCATGGCATAACTTGTGGAGGTCTCCTCATACCAAAGCATCCCCAGAGACTTGCTGAAGACCCCACCAGTTCCCAGTGGACCTTGTCTGGTACCCTCCAGCAAGGGCCCCTTTGCATCTACTCCCTATTACAGTTACCAATGCCCCACCTCCCAACCCCAGAGACCTTCTAACTATGACTACCTTCCTCAACACTACCCAACTGCCACCCCACCTGCTAGAATCCCTCCTTTGCCTGTAGGACAATGATGCCTTGAGGAGTACAAATGGCAATGAGATGAAGTACTACACTCATTCAGGATCTCACCAAAAGACTTTGCACAGTAGGCAAGGGCATTACTCACAGATTTTGGATATGACAACTTCATAGGCACTCCAGAGGACTGGGCCCATTGCTTAGTTGAATTTAGAAATTGCCTCATGCAAGGAAAACTCCCAGAGCAGACTATGGTAAAGTATAGATGCAACACAATCCTCTGTGAAGAGTTGCAACAACTGCTCAATGAAATCCACACATCTCTCTCCCCTTGACTCCTCAATGACTCCACAGATCCAAGTTGCTCAATTCCATCCAACAGGAACCCCCAGAACCAGCCCCAGCAGCCCCTACAGTCCCCACTCCAGAGCAATGACAATGGGAAGAGCAACAAAATGCCTTGGCAACACTGCAGTCCCTCAACCTGGTGGAAGGACTATTCAATCAGCCCACTGCCTGCATAGTAGGCTTATCAACTTGCCATAGTGCTAACTCTATCCCTAGCACCTTTGAGACCTGGGGACAGCCCCAGAGACCCCTGGAACCACTCCCACAAATGGACAACACCCAACCTCTGGTAAACTCCAGTAGATCCCAGGCAGACACCTCTAGCATGAATGATATGCTATGCTACATTGATGAGCCTATGCATGGCAACAACAAACAATGCTCTGCACCCATGCTCACAATTGCCCTGGCACTGCCTCCTATGTCTACCCTGGCCCCCCTGGAACCCAGCTTCTGTTGTGACCTGCTGCCTCACTTTGACCTACAGAACTTCCCATGGCCTCTAATGCAAGTGCAACCCTCCCAGGTTAAACATCCTCCATACAACCCGTCACCCAACCCGGCACCTAGCCCTCCTCAAACCAACCCAATACCATCAAACACCCACCAATCCCCTCTACAACCCCACCACCCAGTCCTAGATCAGGTGCCAAATCCCATAATTGAACCCCAGTCTGAACTACCAGCTACATGCACCTTGGAGGGTCTTGGCGCTGAGAGGGGGGTGATGTCATGACCCCTCTCCTCTGGAACCCCCTGGGACAGCTCTGGAGCCCCATCTGGGGCCCTCTTTTGTCAACCCCACAATATGCCCTGCTCCCATAGTTGCCAATGCCACCATCACTTGCATTAAGACCACCATCAGCCAGCTCCCCCTGGGAACCCTGCATCACAGACTCCAGGATCAACTGCCATCAACAATCAAATCACATGACCTACTTCTGGCCATCATACATCACAGCTCCCTCCACACCAATTGATTGCATGCCCCACACATATAATCCAAGTATACAGTCCCTACCCACTACTCAATGCCTCCTGAAGCCTATTCCAGACACCCAGGAACCCCAAGACCTGGCTTCATAGTACTTATAGCATAGTTCCCTATTGTATTCACTAGTCTTGATATTAACTTGAATTGTTGCATGCCCTCTTGCTTGATTGGTATGCACTAACTGGTATGCTTTGACTGGCATGCCAGGATAATCACATGCTCTAAGTTTAGTATGCATTTCACAACTCATAATTTGTTAACTGGGTCTCATCTTAGAACCTCCAGTTCCAACTCAACCCCCTCCAACCTCCAGCCTCTACAAAACACCTGAAGCCCCAGGTCAAGCTCCATTTCCCGGGACTACTCCCTGTCCACATCTTGAACCCTGGAGCCCTAGCCCCAGAGCTCCAAATACCCAGATATCCATAAATCAAGTCCACCTTGTAAGAGTGTTGCTTTCCTGGAAAGCCCCTAACTCAGTGGAACTTGATAGTAGCAACTTACTAGTTGGCTCTTGCTGAAAAGGAAGACTTGCATGGACATCATGATTACATAATCTTTAAATCATAGGGCTATATAAAAGTGATAACTTTTAATAAGAGCTTTAATGAAGCCTTCATTATAAGTTAACATTTTCTCAGAGTTTAAATAAAGAAATTGAGTTCCACAATCAATAAAGAAGTTGAATCTCATAGTTTAACACATAAGGAAGTTGGTTCCTATGGTCTAGCCAGTGAGGAATTTGATGAAGGCAACAAGAAAGCAAATGAACTGAGATGAAATAAAGTAAAATTGGCAGGAAAATAAAGGCTAAATGATTTTTGGAAGGATGGTTTCCTGACAATATATATTATACATAATCATTTCCTTGTGAAAAACTATTTTAATGATACTTTATCAATCACTTAAACCTAGTTTCAATCCTGGGTAATATTAGATCCAGTAATTCCTATAAAATGTTATAGCATGCTCAGTTTTATTATAAAAATGATAACAAACTATATTAAATACCTATATAATATCATAGTGGTTAAGTACAGTATAGTAAACTACTAATGTATAGGATATAAAAGTGAAGACAGCATATCTTAGTTTTAATATAGATATGATAATGAACTAAAGTATAATAGTGAAAACATTTATAAGTGGGATACAGCTAAAAACACATAATCAACCTATTGAATTGTCCAGGAGACTTTACTCTTTAATAGGTGATATGCCAGCAAATGAGTACTGAAATACTGAGGGTGGTGAGCCACTTCAATCACTACTTCCAAAAAAATCCATTGGGATTCCAGAGATGATGATAATAGTATTTGGTAAAGCTTTCTTTTTTCTTCTTTTGTATGAGAGTTCATCCTGGATTCATTAGTATTTATCAGGGAACCATCTATTTAGAAATTCCTTACTCTATGTTTCCTTCTAACTTTCAGGCTTTTTCACTCTAATTCATTTGCTGTCAAGCACTTTCATCAAAATCCTCACTGGCTGGACTGTGGGAACAAACTTCCTCATTGGTAGCCAATGCCAGACCATGAGAAATGGATTACTTTTGATAAGGGCTCTGATTGAGAGCCCTTATCAAAAGTAATCCAATTCCCACTGTGACGTGTCTGTGACTGTGACATTAGTCACATCAGTCACACTGGGTGATTATCAGCATAACAGTGTTACATGTGACAGTCATGTGACTCAACCTCTTATTCTCTTTGGATTTCTCTCTGCCAGGTTAGCACCTTATCATTTGTATCTATTTTACCTTTATTAATACATCTTCAGATTTTCCTCTGCCAGCTGTGTAACTGAGCCACAGCCTCCAGAGGTTGCCCTTACAGTATCAGGCCCATTTTTCATCTCCATGAGTGGAAGCTATTTACCTAGCAGATGCTTTGCACATATGTGACTTTCAGAGATTACTGCCACTTGCTAGTGGACTCTACTTTCTTTCAACAGCAACTCACTTGACAGAATATTACCGGTAAATATCTTGTCATTACATAGGACAGCAAACAAGTACATGCTATCAGGATGTTACTCAATACATATTTTGCATTTATTTTTTGCTTTCACAACATGTCATACTGCATATGCTTCTTCTCTGGCACATTAATGGACCCTCCAACATCATAAGTGCAGCAAATGTTGATTTACACTGCAGATTAATGCGTAAAATTCTCATTTGACATCCACTGGGTTCACAAAAACCTATTTATCTTGCTTAAAGCAACAATCATTGGCCAACAATAAGAGACGGCGTGGAAATAAAGAAATGAGGCATTAGATCATGATGGGGTTGTTGTGGATCCCTTGTCTAATCTCCCTATTGTAGATCTGAACGCGTTTTTGCATTCACTTGAAACTCTTCCTGAGGCCGACATTATTAATCTTGAAACTTGCATCAGATTGAAGGTCATGGAGAAGGACAATTAAAGAAAGCTGAAGCCTTTGAAGAGGCAGCACATATCCTTCGCAGTCAGATCCAATTCAAAAACCAGATTTGGATGAAGGCCTTAAGTGATCGCAAGTTCAGCGTCACGGATATTATTGATGATATTTGACTGTAGGAGAGAATGGGCAGGAGACATACAGCTACATAGGCAGAAGGGCGGAAAAATGACGAGCACGGAATACAATGGGATACACAGGGCGGGAAGCAGCATCACGCAACTTGTAGAAATGTACTTTTTAAAAATCCTTTCACGAAGTGACGGCAATCTCCGAAAGTCACATGTCTGCGAAGCATCCACTATCTGCATTCTTTATCATAAGGTCCGCAAGAATACAATGGGCTTCAACGCAAGGTCATGGTCCATCAAAATCCTTCTGTTAGGTGCAACATGCACTTTCCTTCTCATTATCTCCACCACGTCACGCGTCCTCGCACCAGTCACCTTCCCGGGTAAAGCGGGTGAAGCGTTTGGCAATGTCTTCACACCGACTGGATTCAATTTCGACCGCATACCAGGGCGATGCCCACCTCGGGCCTATGGAAACGGTCGCTGGACTGGTCCGCGTTACCGCACAGACTTCTCCGATATGACGAACCAGTCCCAAGCACTTGCTTTCTCCGGATTCGAGGGTTGTGCTAGCTCGCGAGAGTTCTATTGGCATCTCGCCTCTGACAACACTGACCAATGGAGCCGGTTTCCTGAGGCTCAGTCCTACACGTGGACCGTTGGTCCAGAGGATGGATGTGAGGGTCTCAATGAGCTGAACAAGGAGGACATGGTAAGGGACATGGTGCAGCAGGGTGGATGGCTGTTGCTCGGCGACTCTATCACTGAAGGCCACTTCTTCTCGTTGTCATGTACTCTATACCCACACGTCACCGCCACACCAACCTACACTCCGAACTCATACTTTGACCGCGCGTGGCCGCAGAATCTCTACCTCAACCCCGACTCGCCGCTCATCAAGAAAATGTACATTCCTCCTGACTTCGACATCACAAAGACTCCACTTGCCACTTTCCGACGCATCGATCTTCTCATGACACCCGAGGAGCTCGTGCTACTCCATAATAATCTTCACCCTGACACACACGAAAATTTTGCCTTGTTCTCAGATGAGGCGACATGGAATCTGAGCCCGACTGAATACCTCTCTCTGTTTTTTGAAAACGGATATAGCACACTTGTGGTCAGCACAGGAGGCCATTGGACGACCACACTTTTTGGCGGGTACGGGAAAGGCGCACCTCCGGCATTCAAGGGTGCCAAGCTCGGCATTGACGGTGTGGTCGAGTTCTTTGAACATGCTATGAGAAAGTGGGCTGCGGTTATCCAGAGTGCTTTAGATGAAGCCGCTATGAAGGACCACAGCGCGAGAAAGAGACAGGTTGTAGTTCGTGCATACCTTCCCGGACATGATAACTGTCATAATATCAAAAAACCCTGGAGAGAAGTGCAACCTGGGGGTAGCTATTCCTACAATTGGGGAAGCATTTGGAGATATAACGAGGTATTTGAGGTATGACGTTTAACTGCTACAAGATCATTCTTTCACTGACACGCTGTCAGAAAATACTAACGGAAACACCGGGAAAATACCCCGACGTACATTATCTTGCTATCGAGCGACCTGGGCGCCTACGGCCCGACGCGGTATGTTCAATGTAAATGCCCGTCCCTCGACCTCATTATTTTCCTGTAGCATACTACGAGTGATTGTCTCCATATCATGACTGGCGCAGGCGTCATGGAGGGTTGGTCTCACTACATCTGGCATTATGTTTCCAAAGAGCTGGGACGTGGGCGACATTCACGCGTGCACATCTAGACAACTCCTCCGGAAGGAGCCGTGGGTATCGGAACTGGACAATGAAAAATTCTCTTAGAAAAGGAAACAAATACTCGTATGAGCCATTTCAATCGCTATTTATTGCATTGTTTGTTCGTTTCTCTGTGCTTGTTTGTGTACTCACGTATTCTATGCTACTTATTGCTATCTCTACCTTGGAGTTCACTCTTGGAACGTAATATATCATATCAGTTTCCCAGTGCATTTTCTCGATACTGGTACTACGACGACACAAGTAAGAAGTTCGTGTAGCGCTTGCTGGTCACGTTACATTCCGTCTAACGGCATTATTACGGCCACACTTTTGAGGCACACATCAGAATATGCACATGCACGCAAACAACAGCGCGCGTGGCAGCAGAGAGAATCCGTGGGCCATGTGACAAATAGCATGTGCATGTGGCGAAGAACCTAAATGACCGATACACGACCGCCGGTAAGTCATCAAGGTTTAACAAAAAAAAAAGAAAAGAATCTTTACCTCTTCTCTCCCCCTCCCCACATGATAGCTTCCGCGGAGACGACTTTCGCGTCGGTCGTAAAACCAATTTAAGCAAAAAAGAAGAAACCAAAATGGAATATTACACAAATACGTATGATGGATGACTTGGGTGGCGTTTCGGCTACAGAGTAACCGAATAATGGAATTGGGTAGCATATACTGTAACTCGTGTATTGGTCCCAGAAGGCGTAGATACGGTAATGAGATTAGTATAGATATGAAACAGCGGAATATGTGGAGCACGGGTCCTCATAACGGTAAGTGCCTGGGTTCGGAATGAACCGACCAGGTACCCAATGTACCCTTAAGCTCCAAGTTCCTACATATGATAGGATACCCATAAGTGGTATCACCTAAAGATAAAGACTCCGGAGGTTGTTGTGGGGTCCTGCCATCACTAACGTCGACTCGCTAATTCATTTCCATGAGGTCTGGTGGCAAACGTAAGCCCGAATTTGCTGAGGCTTACCAACCGTGGTGAGGCGTGTGGTTGGTAAGAAATCGTGACTTCCCGATCAAGTGAGCACCTGAGGAGAATGAGCTAATGGTTTTCATTTTCATGAATGTGGTTGCGAAAACAAGCCTCTGGAAGTCCAATTCCACTCGGGCCCCATCAGATTGTTGCTGAAAAGGCTCATGGACATTTGATGAAACAACTCCGTGGCGCCAGTGTGCATGGATGGAACATGCAAAGACTTGACGCTTTCCTAGTATTTTCTTCCAG